>JAWQFJ010002417.1:10000-62500 GCA_034096865.1 Theodoxus fluviatilis
TTCATTTACTAAAAAGGAATGCGATTTCTGACTTTGTTTATATCATATAATAGCTTGTTTCCTAACTTTGTTTGAATATTGAATGTCTGTTGATATGAGATGTTGTAAATTATGGATATGTTGAAACCACATAGTTCAGATACTGGATTTTTCTTGGTTAAAAATGTTTAAGGTGGGAGACCAAACAAAGGATAGTCAAAATTTGATAAGTGTCTTGAAAACGTTTTTCAGACTTTGTCAAATAAATACGCAAAATTATTTGCAATTAAATCCGTATTCAAAAACGAAAAAACTAGGAGTAAAATAAGGCCATAATGACGTTGTTATTTTTTTCTAGTTTTACTATCTTTTTTACAGCAATTTCTTTTCAAATTGGTGTAAGTTTTCTCGCAAAAAATATGACCAGAGCAATCAACTTCTCTTTTAATAACGTAACTATGCAGGACATACGGACTTTGGGGAATTTAAGTACATTTCAGTCATAATGAGGTGTCATATCTCCCCTCTGACTAAACTAAGGAACAAGGCTAAAGATTTCGAATCGCGGCTTTCAAGAATATGGGAATAAGAGAGGGCTAAACATCCTAATAAAATAAACCTAAGATCCAACAATTCAATTTTATTCAGATACGTTAACTTGGGGGCACATGTCTGCCATGCATCCCAGAAGCCTTAAACCCTGTCTTCCTCAACGTGTTCCCATGACAGTCAGTCTGGAATGCCACTTACCGTTTCTGTGCCAGCCTGCAACAGCAGAGCACGGCAGTTGGGGGTGGACAGGGCGTGGCGCCATTCCACCAGAGGGACGTCTGGCTCTGGAGCCTGTCCTGCCAGCACCTGGGACAGACACGCCACACTCTTTAGCTGAACTTCAGTGACCTGCCTCTACGAAAGAGGTACTCAGACATCTACACAGACAGCTGATATAAAAGGTAACTTAATAGTAAATACTGAACATAATGGTAAGACTGAACAAATTGACACGTCTCAGCATCCTTGACAGATCAGCAGAACTGGGAGACTAATTAGGGGTTCCAACACATGTCACACTTGGCTGTAATGAATCCGTTTAACTCTCACCTTCAATGCCAGGGGATAGGGGACGTGGAGGGCGCGGTAGAGGTCCGGTCCTGCTCTGACCACTGTCCATCGCTGCCACGTCCTGGGTTCCTTCAACTTCTTGCTACTGAAGCTGAGCGTTTCCCTGGGTGGGACTAACTGTCCTGTCTGGCTGTTGAACAGCGCACCCAAGCGTACGCCCTGGATGGAGGGCAGTTTCTTCTCCTTGCTGTCGGCAGACATGGTGCCTGCATTAAAAAAGAGACATTGCTAGTGGCAGTGAGACTATAGGAGGAAAATCTGATACAATTTTGAACGGCTTGGAATCTTCAAGTCAAGACAGAATCTCCAAGATCGATTCCCCGCATGGGGAAGGAAGGCAGACAAGAATGAGGTGTGCACGTCCGTGTGCACGTGCGTGTGTTTGTGTTATTTGTATCTAAGTGTGTGTGTGTGTGTGTGTGTGTGATATTTTGTTTGCGATCGTGTGTGCATGCGCGTGTGTGGGTATTTACTTGTTAGTGTTGTGAAGGTTCTAGAACGCCCAAGAGTGTTGTAACGCTAGGAGCTGTTTACATCAGCCACTCCGTTCATGCGGTTGCATGGTTACGCGGCGGAGTCGGGATAAATTTGTCTTAGCTGTGTCACGTGACGTCATTTGTGAAGCTTTGTGGCAGCGGAGTAGATCGTACGCGGTTCTCGAAGTTTCTGGAATCTGTGTAAAGGTATAAAAAGCGCGTCAAAGCGACAGGAGAGAGCGCGTGTGCACACGACAAAGTTAAGGTGAGAGATTAACGAGATGATAAACGAGTGCGATCGAGTCCTCTGCAGCATTGAGCGTTGAGTGAAGTTGTTACGACGATACAGTTTACTGATTGTCACCGCTGTGTATCGACCAGTGCGTGAATAAAGTTTTATTGAAAACAATCACAGGAGTTTGTGAACTTCGACTTCCCGGCGCAAGCTAGGAGAACCCCTGTAGCCCTGTAGTAACCGTACTTTACGAAGAGACGAGTGCAAAATTAGCATATGTGGGTGTCCTTGTGTTTTTGTGTGTGCGCGCGCGTGTGTGTTAATCTGTTAGTGTGTGTGTGTGTGTGTGTGTGTGTGTGTGTGTGTGTGTGTGTGTGCTCCTTTTGTATGCGACTGTGTTTGCGTGCATGTGTGTGCGTGCGGGCGAGGGCATTTGTTTGTTAGTGTGTGTGTGTGTGTGTGTGTGTGTGTGTGTGTGTGTGTGTGTGTGTGCGTGCGCGCGCGCGAGTTTGTGCATGCGCGAGTGTATGTCAGGATGTGCATGCGTGTGCGAGTGTGCATCTGCATGAGTAGCGTTGTATGCGTGTGTGTACACCATTTAAAGCTCAATGGATAGAGGTTTGTACTTTTTGCTGAAAATGGAGATTACACTGTTGTAATTATGACATTTAGTGGGTATTGTTGTCTTTTCTTACGCTTTGTTTCCCAGCATATGTTGAATGTTTTTCAAACACACACATACACACACACATACACACACACACACACAAGCACGCACTCACACACATACAAACAAACAAACACACACACACACACACACACACACACACACACAAAAGCACGCACGCACACGCACACACACACACACACAAAAGCACGCACACACACACACACACACACACACACACACACACACACGCGCGCGCGCGCACATCACAAGCAGCTTTCTCTGCACGTCTTCTACCTACATGTATGTGATGTGCATCCTTGACAGAATGTGCACAGCCTGTGCGTCTTTGAAAAAAGTAGCCCCTGTATACCTGCTGTGCTGTTTGGGTGTCGCGTGGCGCGACATTGGTTGTGATTAGAGGGAATAGTGAGGGGGGTGATTAATTAAGGTGACACCGCGTTCCGCTCAAATGACGGTTAGGGTCAGGGTTCATTATAGTTTGGGCGGGAAATTTCTCAGCGAGGGTATGGGCTGAGAAGTGAGCGTTTTGTTGGGGGGTTACCGATTGACCCAGCACGGGCTGGGAAGTGAGTGTTTTGCTAGGGGGTTACCGGTTGACCCAGCACGGGTTGGGGGTCAATGAGAATTAAGCTCCCTGATTGGATGCGCTCTACCGCGCGGCGGAAGATTCTCGACCCGGGCGACGCGGTTTGAGCAGACGGGTCATCGCTTTAGATGAGAGAGGACGTGTGGTCCTGACGTTGCTGTCGCAGCGTGTGGTGCCTATCAGAGGCGAAAGGACGTGTTGTCCTGACGTTGCTGTCGCAGCATGTGGGCCTATCAGAGGCGAAAGGACGAGTGTCTTGACGTTGCTATCGCAGCGTGTGGTGCCTATTAGAGGCGAAAGGACGTATTGTCCTGACGTTGCTGTCGCAGCGTGTGGGCCTATCAGAGGCGGAAGGACGAGTGTCTCGACGTTGCTGTCGCAGCGTGAGGAGCCTTTTAGAGGCGAGAGGACGTGTAAACGTTCTGGACGTGGAGGAATGTCGGCGTTTCCACAGCCTTGTTGGGGTAAGGACGAATTTTTCGTATCGCTCGTATCGCTCATTTGCCATGTGGGAAATGACCGTTTTGACATGTCGGCGGGAGAATTCGGTTATCGGGATTGTAATAAGTAAGCTACAATAAGGGACTCGTTTTCTTTGGTAGAAGTAGACAAACTTCTTTTTATGGTGGGTTGTAAATTCGTATAATTTCGTTTTAACGTTAGGATGGTTTAAACGAAGTAATTTCTCGCGGGAAAGGAAGCGAGGGGAGGGGATTTCTCTGAACACGTGGGTCAAGGGGCGGTCGCCCAAATTTCTAATTAAATTCCATGAAAGAATTTGTGGGGGGAAGACATAGTAACTTATTAGTCTGGGTCGATGTTACAGGCTCTTTTTAAGGTAGCTGAGTCTTACGGATGGCGCACGTTCGCTTTGGATGGTGATGGATAGTGGACTTGTGCGCTACGGTCTACCCTGAGCTCCTGAGAGCTCTACCTTCCTGCACCGGGCGGAAATACCGGAGCGGCCGACGACAGTTACGTCAAGTACACTGGAGTGTGCTGTTTCCTCAACGTGATCCAAAGGGAAACACCCGGAAAGCTTATTGTTCAGTGTGCAAAAAAACTTTTGATGTTGCTGCTGGCGGTCATTCTTCTGTACTGGCGCACCACAAGGGGGCAAAACATGAACGTTTTCTAAAAGCTTCAAGACCTGCCGTGCCCATGTCCGCATTTCTCGAAAAGACTGGGCCTTCAACTTCAACTGTAACCCATGCTGCGACTAGTAGTTCTACTGTCAGTACCAGGCCTTCTTCTGCTCAGCCATTTTCCAGCACAGATACTTTGAAAGCTGAAATAATCTGGACATTGAAAGCGGTCAGCAGCCACTACAGCTATAAATCATGTGAAGACAACGGCAAAGTGTTTGCAGCAATGTTTCCTGACAGCCAGATTGCAGCCAGTTACAAGTGTGGAGAAAGGAAGTCGTCATACTTGTCAACATTTGGAATCGCTCGCCATTTCTTTAATGAACTGAAGGACAGAGTGAAATCTGAGACATCCTACGTCTTGTTATTTGACGAGAGCCTGAATGATGATCTGCAGCAAAAGCAGCTGGATATCCATGTGAGGGTGTGGGAGAATAATGTGGTGGCGACAAACTACCTTCGTTCAGAATTCATGGGGCATGCGGCAGCAGTTGACCTTCATGAGCGCCTTGAGCCCGTGATCCTCGAGTTTGGTCATCGCAAGCTTCTGCAGCTATCCATGGATGGCCCTAACGTGAACTGGAAGCTATATGAGTAAGTTTTATTTTGAATTAACAATTTCTATTTTTGTTAATAGGCCTATATGTGTTTACTGCAACTGTTTTTATTTTTATTTTTGTTTTTAAAAAATACACTGCTTTATCATTTCTTAATCTGGTTAACTCTTTCATTGCCACATGTGATAGACATTGCCTTTCAGCAAAGAAGTTTGTTCTTTTTAAGAAGCAGCACTTCGACATTTACTATGTTAGATGTTAGAGGCTGTAGACATTATAATTTATGCACTGCAATATATAATTACTAATTCTGATATTATTGTTTAATTTATGATTATTATTATTTTTTTATATATTTATTAATTAATTATTTTATTGCTTGTTTTAATTTGATATATTTGTTATTTTTTAGGGGCGTACATCACTTTTTTGTTTAAAATAGGAAAGAATGAAATGAGTAAATAATAAATGAAATATTTATTTTAAAAAAATGAAGGGGAAAAAAGAGGAGGATGGAGGACCCCAATAATGTGTTATAAAAAGGAGGTATGTTAAAGTACACAGATCAACTCCATCACTAAAATAGGTCTATGTTTTATACATGTTTATGTGTCATAAATGACTTAAATTTACTTTGTTTTTAAAGAATGATGATTAAGATAGACATGAGTAAGAGAAAAATGTGTGTTTAGTGTGGGGTATGTGTGTATTTAAAGGGAGAAGCGAGTCAGAGATCCCTCAGTTGTTCTTTATATTACTCGGTATGTGGGTGGGTAAATGGGAATATCATAGTTGTCTTTGCATGTTGTAAATGTGTTAGGGAACTGAAATCTTATTTGTCCTTTCATATTTTTCGGGTGTTTGTGTGTGTATGTGTTTGTTTAAAAGAGAAAGAAAAGAAGCTCAAGATTCCTCTTAATTATAATAATACGTTGAAATGACACAGATTAACAAGAATGAGAAAGGCAGACATTTAAGTAAATAAAACTAGTGATTGAGGATCTGTGTGCTCCAACTGTGGAGGACCCACTTAAAAAAAAATAAAAATAAAAAAAACCTTCCGAGGGAGGCTAAGCATCAATATACTATCAAATCAAGTTTGCTAAAGTTCGTAAAATGTCCTTTAAAAAGTCCTTTAAAAGTCCTTAAAAAGTCCTTACTTTTTGTGGACGATAACCTGTATGAACCCTGTAGTAATGTCATGTACACATGCTAATTTCTGTGTGGGGATTTCTACCCCTAGTGGCCATGGAGTAGTGTCTGTGTATAAGAAGTGGCAGTGGGGTGTAAACCCTAATTCCATAGATGATAGTCATGCACCCTCATCACAAAGCAAGAAGTGTAAATTTTTTGGTGATCATCATAAACAACAGGCATGGTAGAGTTAAGGCACTAGCAGCAGCAGTAGTAGTAGTGGTAGTTGTAATAGTAGTAGTGGTAGTTGTAACAGTAGTAGTGGTAGTTGTAATAGTAGTAGTGGTAGTTGTAACAGTAGTAGTAGTAGTACATGTAGTAGTACTAGTAGTTGCAGTAGTAGTGGTAGTTGTAATAGTAGTAGTGGTAGTTGTAATAGTAGTAGTGGTAGTTGTAATAGTAGTTGTGGTAGTTGTAATAGTAGTAGTGGTAGTTGTAATAGTAGTTGTGGTAGTTGTAATAGTAGTAGTGGTAGTTGTAATAGTAGTTGTGGTAGTTGTAATAGTAGTAGTGTTAGTTGTAATAGTAGTAGTGGTAGTTGTAATAGTAGTAGTGGTAGTTGTAACAGTAGTAGTAGTAGTACATGTAGTAGTACTAGTAGTTGCAGTAGTAGTGGTAGTTGTAATAGTAGTTGTGGTAGTTGTAGGAGTAGTTGTAACAGTAGTAGTAGTAGTACATGTAGTAGTACTAGTAGTTGCAGTAGTAGTGGTAGTTGTAATAGTAGTTGTGGTAGTTGTAGGAGTAGTTGTAACAGTAGTAGTAGTAGTACATGTAGTAGTACTAGTAGTTGCAGTAGTAGTGATAGTTGTAGAACTACTACATCTACCAGTCATGCACCGTCATCACAAAGCAAGAAATGTAAATGTTTTGGTGATCATCATGACCAACAGGCATGGCAGAGTTAAGTCACTACTACTAGTAGTAGTGGTAGTTGTAATAGTAGTTGTGGTAGTTGTAGGAGTAGTTGTAACAGTAGTAGTAGTAGTAGTAGTAGTGGTAGTTGTAGTAGTAGTAATAGTAATCTTGATGTCTGTCCTGCACAGCTGGAGAGGTGAAAGCATGATATTGATGGAATGACAAATTTTTGAAGACCTCGTGGCCTTGACATGATGCTGACACTCTCAAGACAGGTGTAAATGCTGACTCCTTTTGGCCATGCTGTTCACGCTGTGTGTGCAATGTGTGTGCAATGTGTGTGCAATGTTTTCAGGCTGAGTCAGTTGGTTGGGGACATTGAAAGAGTGCTGGCCAACAACACAGACCAGCAGGAGCTGTTGAATCTCATAGAGGACTTCAACTCTATTCAGAATCTGGGTGCTCTCATTCTTAATGGCTCCTCTGTTGGTAAGTTGTACCTCCTGTCTTTGCCAGGAAATTCCCCCCCACCCCCCACCCCCACCCCCCACCCCCCACCCCCCACCCCAATCTTTATTATTTGTGCTGCATACTAACCTTTCAGATGTCTCCTAGTTATTGTCTTGTATTATTGATTAATGTGCTCTTCAAACATGTGTAATGGGATAGTGGATGTGGTGGGGTATTTGGTGGTGGTGATCGGGGAGGAGTAGATGGAGAACAGGGAGAAGGAAAGGAAGGTAGAGGTTCTTGAATAATAGGAACAGCTTTCACAATTTCTTTACCCTTTATTGCTACTAACTAGACTAAAACAAAAAGCACGATGGCAGACTTATAAAAGACAAAAGGAACAAAGGCAATTCATTAGTCTTAACACATCGCAAAGTCAAATGGCAACAAACATCATGTTGTAATTCAATTCAATCAATCAATAAGTGGCATTACTAAAGTGGCCTATATGGCGGTGGCAGGGCATGAAAATATCAGAATGTCAAACAATCATTCAAGACAATCTCACAGAAACAAAACTTAGTAGAAATGCAAAGAAAATGGAGTATGTGGATTACATTGATTACACTTACAATCTCTAGACTAGAAAATCAAGCATAAATGCTATCCTCCGTAATGTAATAGTCGAGGCATTTAAAGAAAAGTCAACAGTTTAAGTTGCGTTATTATATACAAAGGGAAAAGCCCACAGTGAACTGGTAATACTTGTTGGAACTGAACATGAGGTGATGATGCTAACATTCCAAATGACAACAGTGAATGGATCACTCATTTGCCTATAGAACAGCAGTGTAACTAGACAACTCCTGACGACCCAGCCCAAATGATAGAGTATCCATGGGGAATAACATCTACCAATTAAGCACCGAATAGTCCATGAGTCATCCTATCATGACTATTTCCCAGGAGCATTATCTGAGTTACCGAATCACCTGATCCAGTGCAAGGCGACCAAGCACATGTATCTACCATACATAATGCTCCACCAAGGCATTCTGACATACCAACTGGTAGTGATGGGCACTTGAACACAGCAAAAGACCACCAGAACTAAATTCCCAAATAGTTATAGTATAGAACTATCCCAACTACATGGAAACATTGCCTTCTCCAAAACCTCTGGTCCCTAACTCTGGAATCTCATGACAACATACTAACCCTACTTCTGGGTCAAATGTAAGTTTCCATTAATCACAACAACAAGGGGAGGGGTACATGAATACAGAGCTTTGACAAACATTATGCATAGAATCATAGTAAGTAAAACAAGAACATCAGTAATAACATGAGATAATGCACACACCTTATGATAGGCTAGGTCATGAGGTAGTTCTTAGGTTATCACGGCATCCGATCCTCAATTGACCTGTGAAATTCCCAAATGTTCTTAATATAACAACCATTATGCTAGAACACATGGTGCACAACCGTAGAATAAAGAGCAATCATCAAAACAACATCAGCGCTCTTCACTAGAACCATTGCATTCACAGAACACAAAATAGCAAAACGTTTTCTAAGTTCTAAGCAGCATGGGACTGAGAGAAACAACATAAAATTATTTCATCATTCTCCAGGGTTGGCTACAGGGATGCTAGGAGTTGATTGGGAGCACTTCCTAATGTAATTCAGATGATAAAAGGCACGGAGAAGTTGCAAAGCAGACAGCTTCCTTGGTTTGTTTACCACGGATGTGGGGTGGGGAAACACTTCCTGTGCAAATCTTAGCCTACCATGTGACGGAACTCTCATTAGCATATGTCCTTTGACGTCACAGCCCACAACACGAGCGCCAGCCAAGGCAGAGAGAGCCAAGGAGAGAGAGGGAGAGAGAGAGAGAGAGAGAGAGAGAGAGAGAGAGAGAGAGAGAGAGAGAGAGAGAGAGAGAGAGAGAGGAAGGAAGGAAGGGGGGAGAGGAGGGTGGGGTGGGGATAAGCTGCCGTGCGCGATCTTTCCGCCCATCTTTCCTCCCAGACTGGCGAGCTAGGGGTAGGGAATGGAAGGGGGAGGAAGAAGGGGGTGGGGGGATGGAAGGAAGAACGAACGAACGAACGAACGAACTTTATTTTACAAGGGTAGTGAATTAGGCAGTAGTGCCTTTCTTACATTCAGCCCTTGAGGCAAAAATTCAAATGTGGTGAGAGAGAGAGAGAGAGAGAGAGAGAGAGAGAGAGAGAGAGAGAGAGAGAGAGAGAGAGAGAGAGAGAGAGATAGTCATTATAATTATCGCAAGAATTATACATGTACAATTTCTTAAACATACTAAAAATGGGTAGATAGTGTACCAGAGAAGCAAATTTTAAATATGGAACTTGAATCAACTACAATGACATATGCATAAAAAACAATTTTCTAAACATCCAAATGTTAAAAACAAATAACATACAAGTAGGTCCTAGCCTCTTGGTGTACACTCCCTCCCCTACTCCCCCACCCCAATCAACCGGAACCCCTCGATAGTTCAGCAGGGGAGGCCTGAAGTAAGCATATATGTGAGAAATGGACAACATACACAAATACACACTTAGCCGTTCCACTGTCTAGACGCCAGATGAAAGCGTGGAAAACTATGTCATAGGATGATGCCTGAGAATAATGCGAATTTTGTCTTTGAACATAGGCAAAGATTTGATACATTTTATGTCATCAGGCAGTGTATTCCACAGAGCAGCCCCAGAGTAAGATAGGCTCGATTTGAACAAATCGATGCGAGGCTGAGGCAGGAGAAGTTTGTCACGTCCTCTGATTGATGACTGCTCAAATAGTTTGGTTAAATATTCTGGTGTTCGGCCATCTTTTACCTTTTTCACAAGCACACACTTATTGAGCTGCAGATGCTTATGGAGAGGCAAAATGTCAAGCATTTCCATTTTCTTTTCAGTGCTGAGAGATTTATTTGGGACCATAAGCTTAGAAGCTCTTCTGTAAAGTGAATTAACTCTCTTCAAATTAGCTTCACTACAGTTATCCCACAATGTTGATGCGTAATTGATGTGTGATATGATGTGGGCACTGAAAAAGATTTTGCAGGTTTCCGTGTCTACAAAGTGCCTCAGCTTTGACAGTAGAAAGAGATTGCTTGAAATCTTTTTGCACATTAGATTTATGTGTGAATTCCAGTCTAACTGTTCGTCAATCATCACCCCAAGCACTTTGTGTTCTTTCACCTTTTCTATCGGCTCTGCATCAAGTGAGAGTGGGAGTGACAAAGGATGTAGTTGATGTTTTTGCCTTGTGGTTATCACCATATACTTGGTTTTGGACGGGTTGAGGACCATATGATTTGAAAGACACCAGCAACATATTTCATCAAGACTCTTTTGGAGTTTATCTGCCACAGTTTCGATTGAGCTGTCCGCGGTAGACAGCGTTGTATCATCTGCAAACATGTTACATGAGACCTTTCTATCTGTGATATGCAAGGGTAGGTCATTTATGAATAAGCAGAATAAAAGGGGGCCTAGTACAGATCCCTGTGGGACACCGGCTTTTAGAATACCATACTTGGAAACGTGCCCATCGAATTGGACACATTGTTGTCGATTATCCAGGAATGACTGAAAAAACTTCACAGTCGTGTGACCATGAAAATAAAGAGTCAGTTTATCCAATAGTATGTCGTGATGTACCATGTCAAAAGCTTTTCTGAAATCTAGGAAGACAGATCCTATAACTTTCGAGGTGTTAATGGCGTGCAGCCAGGTGTCAATCAGGTGGGATAATGCAGTATGGCAGGAATGTTTTGGTCGGAAGCCCGATTGAAGGGGGTGTAGAAGACTGTGCCGATCAAGAAATGCCAACAGATGTTTGTGAACGTGCTTTTCAATTGGTTTTGATAAAATTGATAGAACTGATATGGGTCGGAAGTCATCTAGACTTGTGGGAGTTTTCACTTTTGGTAGAGGGATAACTTTAGCTTTTTTCCATTCATCTGGGAAGTTTTGCTTGATAATACACAAATTGTATATGTATGTGAGCGAGTCGATTACATATGGAAGAGAGAGTTTAAGAAGAAAGCTATTGATGCCATCAGGTCCTGTTGTTTTAGAGTTGAGTTTTTCAATAAATCTGCCAACTTCATGAACAGCAAGAAGAGGAATCTCAAATTCCAATGAAGACAATAGTCTCTCTTGGCAGAATTCTTGGAGATATGCTGTATCAGATTGGAAATTATGGTTACTATCGCGAGGGAATAACTTTTCAGCCACAGAAAGGAAGTGATTATTGCAGTCATTAACATCATCGGATGGGTATGATGAGTGAGCTTTAGCTCCGTTTCGTTTGGTAAAGGTATTTATGGCGTTCCATACTGAGGTGATGTTTTTGTTATCAGTTATAAGTTTCTGAAAATATTCTTTCTTTGCTTTCCTCACTAAGCTTTTAACTGCATTTCTTTGTTTTTTATATGCAACGAAATCATTGCTTTTCCTGTGTTTGTCTCTGAGGGACATTGCTTGCATTACTTCCTTGGTTAACCATGGTGGCAGCGTTGGATGACGCACGCGTTTTCTTCTGATCGGAACGTGTTTGTTAATTACTCCTAGAAATATGTTGTACCAAAGCTGAAGTGCACAGTTTGGATCGGTGTGATATTGGACTTCATGGAAGGGTGTCTTTTGGAGGTCAGAACAAAAGGTTTTGGCATCAAAGTTTTTGAACGATCTATAGTTCAGATATGAATGATCGCGTTTTTTTCTTTTGGAGAGTTTAGCGTGCAAGGAGCAGATGATTGGAAAATGATCACTAATGCCCATTCTTGGCACCCAAGTGCTTTGTATCAGATGGATGTTGGTGGTATATATGTGATCAATAAGAGTCGATGTTGATTGAGTGACCCTAGTGGCTGTATGAACCAATTGCTTGAGTCCAAAGAGCAGGGTAGTTGAATTCCATGCACCGTTAATTTTTAGGTAGTCTATATTAAAGTCACCAAGAAGAAGAATATCTTTTCCAAGAGCACTCACTTTGTCCATCATGCTTACGAAGTCATCATACCAACAGAAGGTGGAGGCAGGGTTTCTGTACAAGAATCCCAGGAGAAGAGAAGTCTTTGAAGATTGTTTCAGCTCCAGCCAAATACACTCAACACTTGAAGATTCAAGGTCATGTCTTCTATAAATAGAATTTCGTAAGTCATAGGTAATGTAGATTGCTAACCCAGTGTGCCCAGGTAGCACAGGATCGCGTCGTACGATGTCAAATCCTGATATTTCAATTGCTTCATCACTGATTTCACTGTGAAGGCGAGATTCACTTATTCCAAGAATGCCTAACTGTTCCTTCTGAATAAGAGCACCAATGTCCGTCACTTTATTGTATAAATGATATACATTTATATGTCCTATGTGCAAATTTTGTTTATGGACCATGATTGTTGATAATGATACCTAACTGTCATTGGATTGGATGGGAAGAGAAAGAAAGAAAAAAAATCACGTCGGCAAAGAATTCATCGTTCACGCCAAAAATCCATCGAGGAATACTGTAGCCAACTGGTATTCACACTGTTGGTACTGGTCGGAGACCATTGAAGGGATGAGGATATTGCCACTGCATGTATGGAGGAAAGAATGGGAAAAAAGGATGAAAGTGTAGGTAGGGGGCCATCTGAGGATTTTGAGGGATGGTTTGGTGGGGCAATCTGGAAGTAGCGGGCATTCTGCACTCAGGAATCAAAGGTTGAGTTGCATGCACCTCTACACTTTCTGTTTGACATCTAAGGGGTGCTTGGCCGGGACACTGAGTATTGGTGTTTTGAGGTTTCTTCTCCGTCACAGTAGGCAGTACGTCCTTGTTGAGGTTAGGGCCAGTGACTGTCTGTATTCTACATGTCTGTACTATGTCATTTAGTGTATTATTGTTGTTGTTCAGAGAAGTGTCCTTGCTGTTTGGAATGCTATGAATTTGCTCTGGTCGTGTTGTAGGGCTGGAATGGTTCAACTGCCATTTCCGAGGGAGAGGAGGAAATTCTGTATTGTAGGTGTCTCCTGCTTGCTGGTGTCCGAGTTTTGTTCTCTTTTTTTCCGTCCCATGAGCAATGGCGGTGGATCTTGCAGGAGGTGGGTCCTGTCTCAGAAATCTTGCGATCTGACGCAGTAAGACTGCAGTTCCTCTCTCGTTGATGTGCCTGTCATTTGAAAACAAACGAGAGTCGATGGTTCCATCTGCAGCCCAAAAGCGCAGTTCATGAAGAATAGTTATGTTTTTCTTTTTGCAGATCTCTAGGAGGTGTTTGTTCAGAGAGGAGGTCATCTGGACTGTGTTCCTTCTTCTGGGTATGATTGCAGTGAGTGCTATTGTAGCTTCAGGGAACACCCGACGAATTAGGGAGGTTAGATTCTCGTAGTCCTTTATGGATGAGTCGATATTACTGGGGCTTTCGCTTGGTGCAGTGTGAACCACCACGCTAGCCACATCATCTCGAGGGTGACACAAGCCAAGGGCACCAATCAAGTCTTTGACTGTGGATCCATGGAGGGTGCGAATGTGAGTAGCACCAGTTGGATCTAGTCGTCTCCGATTGACATGTCTGAGATCGGAGTTCCCCACGAGAAGTCGTCTGATCTTTCCAGATGGTGGTAGCTGGAAATGGATCCGGTTTTCTTGAGATGGCTTTACTCTAGGGAAAATCACAAACTCCTTCTTCTCTGGATGGAAAGTAGCTGCTCTGCCATACTGAGGTGTAGACTGCTGAGACCCACTCTGATTGGTACCGTTGCGTTTGAGGCTGTTGGGTTGGGCACAGGAGGAGCGTTGAGGCAGATTTGTTGTTTGAGGCTCGGATGGGTGGTGTTCGACGCTGGTGGTTATCGAAGGAGAAGAAGCGCGTGTTTTGCTGCAGTCTGGAGAAGTTGTAGTACCCATGTCTCTTTTTGACTCACATGCGAAGCAAAAGTGAGTCTATGTACTGAGCCGTTTCGTCCGTCCGGGCGTCCAGGCGTCCGAAAACTTTAACGTTGGATTTTTCTCGGAGACTATTAAGACTATAAATACCAAATGTGGCATGATGGTGTATGATGACAAGACCTCAAAAAACGTACATAGTGACTTGACCTTGCTTCAAGGTCAAGGTCGCAGGGGCCATAATGTTGTCTAAAAAACAACCATTTTCACATTTTCTCAATTTTCTCTGAAGTTTTTGAGATTGGATACTTCACCTATATATGGTATATAGGGCAAAGTAAGCCCTATTATCTTTTGATACCAGTTTGGTTGACCTTGCTTCAAGGTTAAGGTCACAGGAGCTCTTCAAAGTTGGATTGTATACATATTTTGAAGTGATCTTGACCCTGAACTATGGAAGATAACTGTTTCAAACTTAATAATTATGTGGGGAACATGTTATACTTTCATAATGAGACACATTTGGTCACGTATCGTCAAGGTCAAGGTCACTTTGAACCTTATGAAATGTGACCAAAATGGGGTAGTGAACCACTAAAAGTGACCATATCTCATGGTAGAAAGTGCCAATAAGCACCATTGAGCTTCCTATGTCTTGAATTAACAGCTTTGTGTTGCATGACCTTGCCATTGGGTCAAGGTCACATGTATTTTGGTAGGAAAAATGTGTAGAGCATTTCTTTGTGTATGATGTCATTGGTAGGTTTAGTTGTTTGACCTTGACCTTGAAGGTCACCTGAAGGTCAAGGTCATATAAAGGTCAAGGTCAAGCATGTGAGTCGTATGGGCATTGCCCTTCTTGTTTTCTTCTTTTGTGCATTCAATATTTCCTTCAGTCTTGTGTCCACCGTCGCAAGCTTTGCTGTCAGGTTTGACACTAGACCGCGGAGTTCAGCATTTTCAGTCCTGAGAGTTGTGAGATCATCTTCTATTGACCGGGAGCGGGCTTTGCTTCTGTTGTCAGTCTGGACTTTCAGATCTTGGAACATGTCCATTATGCATGCAAAGCACAGCTGTTGTTTTGTTGATTCGGCGCATTTGTTGCATGTACTGTCATTGTTTTCTTCTGAAAAAGCAGGAGGTGAATTTTGTTGTGTTGCTGGTGAAGTTACCATTGCGTTGGATAAGTTTGGGTCCTCTGAGAGGGAAATCGTGGTTTCATTCTTGGTTAAATTTGAGGTCACCTTCTGCTCAGAAAGGAGTGTCTGATTTGGTTGATTTGGAGGAAAGTCTCCATCGGCCACATTGTCGGCCTGGCATGAGTCAGGGTGGATGGCCCGTTCCGGAAGATTTGAGAGAGACAGGTTGGTGATGGCCAGTTGATCAGTAGCACATACATTTTCAGTCTGGTCAGGAGCAGCAATGGCAGGCTTATGTTGGTATTGATCAGCTGAGCTCGCCCATGTGTTTATCATTGGAGGGATGCATGTCGAGTCTTTCAGCTCCTTCACTATTTCACAGAGTAGCCGGAACTCAGTGGCTGCCCATGCTTCACACAGTACACCTTGTATGAGACACGAGCCTGCCTTGTTTCTCGTTTGTTTTGTGTAGTACAGTGTGATGGTGATGCACTTGTGCTCGCCCTTGAATACCTGTACACATGACTGCCCTGGTGATGCTAACATTCCAAATGACAACAGTGAATGGATCACTCATTTGCCTATAGAACAGCAGTGTAACTAGACAACTCCTGACGACCCAGCCCAAATGATAGAGTATCCATGGGGAATAACATCTACCAATTAAGCACCGAATAGTCCATGAGTCATCCTATCATGACTATTTCCCAGGAGCATTATCTGAGTTACTGAATCACCTGATCCAGTGCAAGGCGACCAAGCACATGTATCTACCATACATAATGCTCCACCAAGGCATTCTGACATACCAACTGGTAGTGATGGGCACTTGAACACAGCAAAAGACCACCAGAACTAAATTCCCAAATAGTTATAGTATAGAACTATCCCAACTACATGGAAACATTGTCTTCTCCAAAACCTCTGGTCCCTAACTCTGGAATCTCATGACAACATACTAACCCTACTTCTGGGTCAAATGTAAGTTTCCATTAATCACAACAACAAGGGGAGGGGTACATGAATACAGAGCTTTGACAAACATTATGCATAGAATCATAGTAAGTAAAACAAGAACATCAGTAATAACATGAGATAATGCACACACCTTATGATAGGCTAGGTCATGAGGTAGTTCTTAGGTTATCACGGCATCCGATCCTCAATTGACCTGTGAAATTCCCAAATGTTCTTAATATAACAACCATTATGCTAGAACACATGGTGCACAACCGTAGAATAAAGAGCAATCATCAAAACAACATCAGCGCTCTTCACTAGAACCATTGCATTCACAGAACACAAAATAGCAAAACGTTTTCTAAGTTCTAAGCAGCATGGGACTGAGAGAAACAACATAAAATTATTTCATCATTCTCCAGGGTTGGCTACAGGGATGCTAGGAGTTGATTGGGAACACTTCCTAATGTAATTCAGATGATAAAAGGCATGGAGAAGTTGCAAAGCAGACAGCTTCCTTGGTTTGTTTACCACGGATGTGGGGTGGGGAAACACTTCCTGTGCAAATCTTAGCCTACCACGTGACGGAACTCTCATTAGCATATGTCCTTTGACGTCACAGCCCACAACACGAGCGCCAGCCAAGGCAGAGAGAGCCAAGGAGGGAGAGAGAGAGAGAGAGAGAGAGAGAGAGAGAGAGAGAGAGAGAGAGAGAGAGAGAGAGAGAGAGAGAGGAAGGGGGGAGAGGAGGGTGGGGTGGGGATAAGCTGCCGTGCGCGATCTTTCCGCCCATCTTTCCTCCCAGACTGGCGAGCTAGGGGTAGGGAATGGAAGGGGGAGGAAGAAGGGGGTGGGGAGATGGAAGGAAGAGAGGGGGCAAGCCACACAGCAGTGCCAGGCTATGTGCACCTCCTGAGTCAGGCCTACATCCGTAAGAGCAACTCTATCAGAAGGAAGAGTTTCTCTCAGCATCAGCAAAAAATGGTGAAAAACACACTTCAACAATATTATCATACAAAAGTATGCAAGATGATCGATGCTGACTGAACGCAAAACCAGGAAGTGGTGTTTCACACATTGCCCAATAGCCATTATCAAATAAGCCAATATGGACCCACAATGTAGTAATCCTAAACATCCACTTGAGAATAAGAACACCTTCTTTACCTTCTCAACTCAAGTCAAAGCATAGAAGTCATCATCATAAAGAATGCATGAAATGGCAGAAATCAAATAAAACAATTACAAGAAATAAAGCAAAAGACAAGTAAGGATGTCCAGTGTGCATCAAGGCACTTTACACAAAATATAGTTCAACCACAGAAGCACATCCTCTCTCCACCACAGTCAAGATGAAAAAGGACTAAAACTTGCCTAAAATTGTCTACAACCATCTCCTGGAACCAATTTACCCTTACATGTTCTTCCGCTTGGACATGGAATCCCGAAATTATTCTCCACTGTCTTAAAAAAAACACCATCTTATTACATTTAAATTCCATAGTTAATAACACCAGACAACATAACAGCTTGCACCCTAACAAATTTACAATGATATTTAGTTTCTTTACTTCTAACTAATTTAACAAAGAACAAGACAAGAGGATATTCCTGCGCCCACTCTCTGAGACTATTAACAACAGATAATGGATGGGGAGGGGTGCAACATAAACATTCTCTGTCACTGGACAAGAGACCAACCACTGCCTGTGAGCTAAGGGAGGAAAGGAAGGAGAGAGAATTGCCTGTTGAATAGGCCTAACCCGTCGTCTGCTACAGAGCAGCTAAGAACATACATAGTCCACACATAAGTTTACAGGCTTCAGTGACAAAACATCCACATTGTCACACATGTTTTTCAATCACAAAATTGATTGTGTTTCAAGATTTAGGAGGTTGTGCTGAAGGAATTTATTCCATCTCTTTCTTTTGTATCATTTGTTCCTTTTCTGTTCTATGTCTGGGGCAGAAGTTGATAGGGCAAAGTGACCAGAAAGATTGTTCTAGTTTACCCAGAATTCAGTAGAGAATTTCATTGTTTATCCCTATATTGAGGCTGCAAATATGTTTTATTTATTTAGTTAGTTTATTTGTTTATAGTGATTTGTGAAGAAACTTTAGAAATGACAAATTACTTTTTTCTCTCTCATGGCCTGACCAAATAATAACAATGAATTAGCATGAGCTTATAATGAACACATCAGTAGATCTTGTTGGTGCTGCATTGTTCACATTAATTAACCAAGCTCTCTGTAAGCACTTCCCCCTATTTAATGTCACGCCTGATGAAGACTTTTCAGTTAAAACGTTGTGCTTTTTAATCAGTTGTGTTATATCTTCATTCTTGTTTTTATGTGTGACTGAAGGAACTTTACAAATGTGTTGTGTTTCTGCCAGAAAAATGTCCATTGTAATTGGTTTACATTGCTCTCCATTTCCTGCAGGTTCCATCAAGGTGGGGAACGTGCTGGTGGATCCAGATCGACTGCGGAGCGCAGTGCTGAACCAGAGCCTAGGCCTGACTCAGGATTCCTTGGATCTACTCCTGAATGCCAGCATACCCCTCAACCAGGTGAGTGTGACAGTAACCCATCCCATCAATTATCACAACGTCTCTAAAGCCACACAGAGATTTTGAGGACTAGCAAAATGGAAATTGGTTATTGAAGAAATTGTGAAGGTGCTAACAATGAAAACTGGCTTAGGTTTTGAAGCCCATATTAAAACTGGCAAGACTGATTTTTTCGGTCCTTCTGGAATTGTATTCCAGAGTCTGGGGTAGATGAAGGAGAAGGATCTATGCTCATGTCTCTTAATTTTTTTTTGCAGAATACATTGTTTTGAAAACAATTTTTAGTTAATACAGTACCTCAGCCTTGTTCTCTTTATTATGTTTGCTTTGCAGTTGTACCTGGGCAATCTGTGAACTTGCCTCATAGCTTTTATCATGTCTTTTCTTCAGTACCTGACCAACGGCTCTGTGAACATTGCCAAGTTGATGAGTGTGTACAGAAACATCACTGCCATCTTCATTGACTCACGAAGGTCCCTGAACAGCACTGTAGAACTGCTGCGGGAGGAGGTGTGTCAGGAGAACTACCTGACTCGATGGCTGACCTTCAGCAACGCCACCGCTGCGAACACCCTGCAAGGCCAGCTCTGCAACCTCACCCTCAACGAGTCAATGGAGTTGTTGGAAGATTTCAGGAGGGAGCTGGACCTTTCGTACATCGGGAGTGAGGTAAGTCCTCAGTGTGTGAAGAAGTTGTCACATGAAAGTGAGGTGTTCTGAGTTTTTGTTTGTTAATAATTTCCTATTAAGACATCTTTTGTTAGATGTGATCATATTATTTGCATGTTTTGTGAGGAACCTGTCAGATGAACCAGAGGCCTGGATTTTGAGATAGCATGAAAAGTTTCTCAACTCCAGGTTGGAGTCAATATGTCTGGGAAACTTCAAGAAAGCGGTCTAAAGGTTATCCCATCACAGGAGAGAAAGAAAGGGGGACATACTTCTGTCATTGTCTGCTGTCAAGGAAAACCAAATATTTTAAGTACCCATAAATCTTTACTGGTTGATGGATGTTAACGAAAAGAAGGCAGCAAAATGGGCAGTAAAAGTATTGACTTCAAAACATTAGATTTTCCTTGATTCATGTTCCTGCCATACAAAGGGCAACAGGGTGATGGAGACTGCCGTGAATTCTAAAGGGTTAATGAGGGTGGTATCATTGCAAATAACTTTTATCATTTATTTGTTTATTGCTTTGCATGTGTACTCTTTTTAAAATGTGTGTATATATATATATATATATGCGACATGTTCCTCTTCCCATGTAAAATTCAGTGAAATCTTCTGGTTGTGTGTTATGCATGATAATGCATTTCTAACCACGGAACTAATTTTATATTTGAAGCAACCTTTGAAATAGGATTCATAGTCACATCCATTCTTTGTTTTGGGGTAATGAGTGATGAATAATGTACACATGAGACCATATCACTCCAATCCTCAAGACATACCACTGGCTTCCGGTGTGAGAGAGTTAATTCAAGCTGGACTTTTTCATTCACTGCTCCTACTTCCCCCCCCCCCCTCCCCCCCCCCCCATCCCCCCCCCCCCCCCCCCCCCCCTGTCTGCAATATGTCACTGCAGAGTACAAACCTAGCAAGCAGACCCCGATGCTCTGCCACAAAGTCCCCTCTGAGGCCGTGCACACCAGGCACAAGGTCCTTTGGACTGAAGGCCCTTTCATCCGCTGGCCCTGCTGTGTGGAGCTCTCTGTGGGCTTCCTTGAGAAAGTGCTCTTCTCCAAGTGACTTCAAAGACATGCATATATCTGAACAAGCAGTCTATTAATGTTTTCTTCTGTGTACTATGAGTAATCTTTTTGAAATAGCCCAATATTAGCAGTGATGATGTTGACGATGACAATGATGATGATGATGATGATGATGATGAACTTGGATGGTTTTGTTAACTTCAGATAAACAACTTCCTCAAAAACAACACAGGGAAGACGTTGAACTTCAACCAAGCCAGTGCTCAGCGTCTGGTCAACATACTGAATGATGTAAGTTCCTTGCTTACACTCCCTCTCTGTAATTTGTAAATATAAAGAAGTACATTTTAAGATGGCATTGCATATTACAATGAATAAATTGAAATGAGCAGTCTTGAAGGATTTCATTTTTTTTAAGAGATACTAATGTGAAATTTATGGGATGCTTTGATTTGAATTAGCAATTTTGCCTTGTTGCTATTAACGTGAGTGCTGACATATAAGGTGTTTTGGGTTGGTTGGTTGTTCGGTTGGTTGGTCGGTCGGTGGGTCGGTGGGTCGGTCGGTCGGTTGATTTTTTATTCTTATTTCTAACATGACTTGTAAAATAATCTTTGAATTTGTGTGTGTGTGTTTATTCTGTATTTTCACATTTCTGTCATGTGATGTATTCTTTGCATTCTCTTCCTCACCAGATATAGTTAGTCAAAGTGTTATGTGCTACTCTATCATAACTACTGCCACCAGTGCCTGCTAATGAAAGAGTTTATGACTAAAGAAATATAATTCTCAACCTTCTAATTACCTGTTTCATGCTTTGTCATTTGGCCATCACAACTCCTATTCACAATTTTCACATTAGCTGTCTTATACATGTAGAGAACCATGACTGACATGATACAAATTACAAGGTATTTTGAATTTCCTGGCATGTAAGCATTTTTACCATATCTTTGTTTGATTATAACACCTGTCATACAAGGACAGCTTTATCTGGCTCAGAATGCATCAGTAATTCAAGTATATGTTCAGAGTGAGACACACTGCTACTCCCAGTAGACATCTGCCTTGTCTGCCAGAGCTTCATGTCATGGAGCTTTGTTGGTGTCCTCCAGTGGTTCAGTCTCACATGGCCCCAAACTCTGCAACAGCACAAAGTCCTTACTGAAGGGCAGTTGTCATGTACACATAGGTTATATTTTCTGCAGGGCAAAGAAGAAGAAAAGAAAAACCTACTACCCATATAAGTTTGAGCACATTCTTCTTTTCCTTTGCAGCTGCAAGCCCTGAGCAGTCTGAATCAGGTGTTCTCAGACCTCCAGGCAGTGATGGCAGACATGGCAAATGTGAGCAGTGCGGGTGCCAATGCCACTGGAGTTGACTCCCCCTTGCGCGCTGTAAGCCGGCTGCTTTGCGGCCGGGACATGCAGGCTTTCAACATCCCCCAGGAGAAGAACGACAGCTTTTCCCAGCTGAACACCCAGGGCACCAAGGACTCTTCCACAAAGGGAGAATTTGAGCTGCAGGGTGTCAGTAAGTAGCAGGACTAGTTTTTCCTTCAGTGGGGAACATGCTGATACCTTGAGGTTTCGTTTGCTTGTATAGATGTTGTCACACTGTGGGTGTGTGTGTGTGTGTGTGTGTGAGATAATTTTGTTTTTGCCTTGCAAAACATTCTGTTTTGTTGATTTAGGCAGTCTGCAATATGACAAAATTAGGTTTGCTTGAGAGCTTATCTGTGAATGAATTGCATGATATGGCTCTGTAAAAAATGTTGGTTTTATGGTATCCAATGAAATTTTCTTATTGAACATCAAAAAGTCACCTCCATATAAGGCACTTCCCCTTCAGAAGAAAAAAGTAATAACTTCTGGTCCTTTTCTAGGTTTCCAAATGTTTCCTATCTTTAGCTTGTAGAGCTTCATTTCTGTGCTTGTCATAATTGTTTATGAGGATACTCATTATAGGGTTTCTTCTGAAGGACATCTGCATTGGTGTGAATAGAAAGACTGCCCTGAATTCAGCCTAAGAAGGTGCAACATGATGTGCTCTCCATTGCAGCCCCGTTTTGCCAAAACTTCTTTGTTACCCTGGAGAAATCACCCAGCACTCGAATACTCTGGCGTCAGCTAAAGCCTATTGTCCTGGGCTCCATCCTCTACACCCCTGACACTCCAGCCACCAGGAGGATCATTGCTGAGGTCAGTTGGGCTGTCTTTATCAAAATATGAATCTAGGACTGCATCAGTTGGAGTGGAACAAAACATTGCATGATTTGATGAGTATAGGAGTTAAACACTTCCAAAAAAGAGACAGAAAACAAAAAACAAGATGACTTTCTGTGTTTATACTTCTTAGAATATTTCGATGCCTTCCGGCATAGGAGTTAAAATGATATTGCTACCAGAGTCCAAGCTCTTCCCAGTTTTAGCTGCTTGTGGTGTAGTTGAAATGTGGACACTCTGGGCATGTGTGTCTTTACCAATGAAGGTACTGTTACTGACCAGCTCTGTTGTGAGTAAAGAAGGTGAAGAAGTGCTTTTATGTAGTGACTTATTACCTGTATTAGGGGTTCAAACCACTCTACACTGTATCTCTGGATCATTGGCACTCTTGATCAATCTTTTCCTGGCACCTGACAACAATCACAGTGATATGCTGATAGAACTCACAAACACCAGTACCATCTCCGCTCCCAAGGGAGAATTCCCACCTGATGCAAGAGGATTGTTTTGAACTTGACAGTTAATTAAGCCTACACCACTAAGCAGCTTTGAAAGCAAGATGTTTGTCTTGAACTGGACAGTTACGCCATCACAGAGCACCTTGTAAAGCAAGAGTTGTCTTGAACCTTCCTAGCTTCAACCTGCTCCAGTAAGCCCTCTTGCAAGCATGACACAGAGTTCTTTCACACTTTGTATCTGCTTGTGTTGCAGGCCAACCAGACATTTGCCACTCTGGCTGACCTGATTCAGGTGGTGGTGCAGTGGTCAGTAGAGACAGGAGTGCTGGAGAACTACCTGGAGACCAGTCCCAATATCGAGGCCATAAGGGTGAGTCCTCGTGGTGCATTTAATGCAGCATGAACCTGGAGTTCTGTATGCTGCTTGAATGCTGCAGATATTGGACATGCCTGAAACCTGGAGTTCTATATGTATGCTGCTTGATTGCTGCAGATATTGGACATGCCTGAAATCTGGAGTTTCCTAGCAAGAGTTCAAATGCTGATGATCATGGAATGTTTTATGGTCTTTTCCAGTGATGATGATGATGATGATGATGATGATGATGATATTTCCTCTAAAAAAAAGATTGTGGGAATATGGTGTGCAGAAGAAAAGTAGTCAAGTCCTGGATGGATGTTGTAAGTGTCATGAAGTGTTAAAAATGATTTGGGCTTTCTTTGCCAAGATTTCATGCCTCTAACTTTTTTGCTCTCTCTCCTTTTTTATATTAAAAAAAAATCCTTGCACTGATCTGTCATTGGTTCATTTCAGTCTTACACATGTTGCTAGAAAAATGCCAATGCAGATGTGATTTCCATACAGTGAGATTTGTACTGATGTGTAGTGTATATTTCCAGCATTGATATACCAGGGGACTAACCCTAGTTTTATTGAAATTCTTTCAGGAAAATGTATGAAAAGTAGTAAGCAAAAACTGAGTCGATTTAACTCACTGAAATTGCATTCAAAGACACTTTGCAGGGGACATGGTCAGCTTTGGCATCTCATCAATACAAATCTCATGATGTTAAATCAGATTTTTGTTATTGAACCTTAAAGAAAGTATCTTGGTAATGGTAATCCTACTGACCCTATATTTTCCTGCAGACCCTAAACTTATTTTTAAACATGGGAAAAAAGAGGGGAAAAAGGAAGAAGTCAAAGGTAAACAAACTGCATACTGTCCCATCTTCCCAATGAGCATTATTTAAGTAAATAAAGTATTTTCAGTGAAAGAGAAATATTTGATTTATGTTCAGAAGCATCTACTGTGTACAAGGACATCACGTGAAACACATAAACACACGTGGGCGCGCGCGCACAAACGCACACACACACACACACAAACACACACATAAACACACACACAAACAAGCACACACACACACACACACACACACACACACACACACACACACAAACATGTGCGCAGTCTCAATCTGGCCTTAAAAAATAAATAAATCAGAAAAGAGTCAGGCCTACCTACCAACCCTATTTTGTTGTTGTTGCCATATTACTGTAGCCATAGATGGGGATTTTGTTTTTGTTTTTGTTTTTAACCCAATGTGTACTCTAGGGGAAAATT
Organism: Theodoxus fluviatilis; assembly: GCA_034096865.1. Classification (NCBI taxonomy): domain Eukaryota; kingdom Metazoa; phylum Mollusca; class Gastropoda; order Cycloneritida; family Neritidae; genus Theodoxus; species Theodoxus fluviatilis. The sequence goes on from JAWQFJ010002417.1 coordinate 34,888, forward strand.
CAGCATGACCTCTCAAGACTTCTAGACACCAAGACCGGTGATCATGCCCACGTAGCAAAGCAACTTCAGTGATTGAAATGAAATGTTCACCCCCCTATTACATTGTGCATGCAGGACCACCCTAGGTGACGCATCACATATTTCCTTCACACTGCATTCATATAGCAGGAGACCCACATTATCTGGTTTTCCTGTAAAATCATCAAGGATTCTCTAGCACATGTTTGCTTTTGCCAAAAGCAAGCCTACTGGTTGTCTTTACACTGTGCATACCAGACCAGACCTGGAGGTAATGTGGAGGAAAGAAACACTGCCACTTTCTTTGCACTTCCTCCCTGTGGATTGGGGGTTAGAATGGATCCACCACATCTCCCCAAACAATTTATAGAAGGCAAATAAACAAGGAAAATTTGCCCTAACTAGCTGAAGTGATTATCATTGTCAATGGCCTTTACATAGCTTACAAAGGCTGATAGAGCATAAAACTCAATTCATTCATTCATTCATTCATTCATTTGTTCATTCATTCATTCATTCATTCATTCATTCATTCATTCTTTTTCTTTCATTCATTCATTCATTCATTCATGCATTCATTCATTATTTTTAGTTATCTTGCATGGAAGTAATTGCGACGGCAGTCTTGCAGTTTCAACTTGTGCTGTTGCAGGAATTTGTAAACTGGTCAGAGTGTCCAAGAATGCTAGGGACAGCATTGAATTTGGCAGCAGCCCAGGGAGGTGGCAGTCTATCAAGTGGCAACGCCACACAGATCTGCTCCTACTTGGCAGGCTTCCTTGACAACGGTGGTAGCGCCAGCCAGTATGACTGGCGAGACAGCCTGAACAACACGAAGAACTTGCTGAAGCAAGTCCAGCAGTACTTGCAGGTAGGCAGCTGCTCTGTGACCCTAATGGTGGTGATGATGGTGTTGATGGTTTAGCGGTTGTGAGGTTGCAGATGGTGATGATATTTATGGGATGGAGATGGGAGTTGTGTGTTGGTGATGGTGGTGTTGATGGTTTGGCGGTTGTGAGGTTGCAGATGATGATATTATGGGATGGAGATGGGAGGTGTATGATGGTGATGGTGGTGGTGATATATTGGCAGTTGTGAAGTTGCAGATGTTGATGATATTTATGGGGTGGAGATGGGAGGTGTGTGGTGATGATGGTGGTGGTTTGGCCTTTGCGAGGGTGGAGATGGTAATGATATATGTGACCCATTTCTGGAAATCAGTCTTAACTCGCAATCATCGAAACACACAGCTCTGAAGGTGGTGGGGGTCTGCCTGGGCGAAATTGAGGTTTTCGTTTTATTGCATTCTCTAAACATTAATCTATAAAATGGTATAAGTTTTATGTCTTAAAAATGTATTTAAGTGCATTAAATAAATAATTAAAGTTATAATTGTGATAATTTAGAGCATTTTTATTTGCCAAAATCGACCAATTTTGACCCTGCCAAACAACACGTAACCCTTGCAGAACCTCAACACATCATATATCGGCTTAATCGTCATCACGCGGTCTTTCGCGCGCTTTCTTTCCTTTCTCTGTTTGACACAGTGAGTGAAAGCCACGAGGCTAAAACGTGCCGTACACATTCATTTGATTCTAACCAATCAGGGACCAGTACCCTAGAGTGGGAACCAATCAGAAAGCATCTTGCTATGAATGCGCGGCTACGCTTATTTCCAAGGTCTTGTACTTGTCACCTCACTGGTTGAAAGCAGCCACGTGACCACTTCTACTGGCTGAAACTTTTCCGCTGTCGATTTTCTTCGAAGCATGGCGAACAACAAGCGACTTGCGACTTTGTTAAATTCTTGTACTGCAGGAAATCTGCCGTCTGCTGACCAAAGAGAACTCAGTGATCTGATCACAGAGTATTTTGTGTCCAGTTCCCACGAGGATGACAGTTCGGATAGCGATTTCCTTTCGGATTCTGAGTCTGAATCTGACGCGGCGGAGACTACTATTGTCGTATTGAGGAGACTGACAGTGATGGGGAGATCGATGCACCGTTGGTAAATGTCGAAGAAATGGCCGAAGGTGGGGAATGTTTTGCCACTATGGATGTTGATAATGCAGCAGAAGAGGGATTGTTGGCCCGTGCACGAGTTCGATCATGCAAGGCGAATGGTAATGGTTGCAAGCAAATCAAGGTTCCGACTGCAGCAGCAGGAGACACACGGTTAGAACTTTGGTTATTTTGCGATTTCACATTGGTTTTCATACCTGGAAACTTTTTCTTGCTTCCGAGTGCCGTCTAAATAATGATACATGTTTGTAAGACCATTATGTCTGTATCATGCTAGATTCATAAGTTTTGTGCCCAAATGTATACTGGTTAGTTGTAATTATACATTGTCAATTGCAATGCTCTTGAAAAGAATGGCAGCAAACAAAACACCAGTGGCTAACACAATTTTTGGTTTTTGCTTTTTCGGTGGTTGGTGGTGAGAGGTAGAGACTGTGGAAAGATCATCTCACAAGCTGGTGGTAAAGTGGCAAACATGTCCAATCATATGTCAGTGTGTCAGCATGTAACTTAAGAAAAAAAGAAGAAAAAAGAATGATTTAGATTTTTTTTAGGGGTGGGGGTGGGTGGGGTGGTGGCAGGGTAACTTGCACTGGCATGCTCTCTACTATGTGAACCATTTTTTCACAAAAGGTGTGAAATCCCCTTCTCTTCTGCTGTGCAAAACACCAAGATGATTGGATAATTCTAAGACCCTGTTGCTAAGGAGAATGTGTGAGGATTGCATGCAAAACTTTGAGGTCCGTTTTCTCAAAACAAGTCGCGACTGAGTTTTCAACTTCAAATCGCTATAACTTCCACAATTTTTGAGCTACCAGGTTTGTTTTGGTGTCAAATTAATCAGGAAACTCTGTAAAATTCACAAATATAAACATCTCAAAAATGATAAAATCCACCTTAAGACTGGTTTGGTGGTGCAGGGTCACATATATGGATTGGAGATGGGAGGTGTGTGATGGTGGTGGTGATGGTTTTGCGGGTGTGAGGTTGAAGATGGGGATGATATAACAACAACAACAACAAACAACAACAAAACAGTTTATTGTGTAGGCCATTGACCCATTACAATCGGTAACATTACATTACATTGCCAACATGTGTCTTCTGATACAATTAATGCGAGAGCGTATCACTCATGCAATATACAGAAGCTTCTCTTCAATATTACAATATTTATACATCATACAAAGAAAGAATTATTCACTGCAGAATCAGTAGCTTCTGCTCTTCTTTTAAAAGCGTAGAGTAGATAAACACTGACAGCTCGAATAACATATGTCTCTTTCGTAGAGAACAACTGCACAAGTGGTTTTACATCAATGTTTTTAACATGTGGTATTACATATTTCATTCTGGTCTCTTCATATGCCGGGCAGTACAGAAGAAAATGTTGTTCGTCTTCCTCTTTTTCATGACAAGTGGACACAGGGTTTCATAATTCTCATCGCAATACCTTTTTTATGCACTGTTAATTCGCTCATGCCTAAGCGAAAGCGTATCCATACATCTCTGAAAACTTTTTTATTCAGGTTATAAAGATACACTTCATTTCCAAATATTGTTTTATACTCTCTGTACAATATGAAACGATTACTCCTATGCAGATCAGCCTCCCAACCAGTAATAAACTTTTGTATTAATTGTGCTCTGAGCGTTTGCAAAAAGTTATGTTCGTTTACCACTTTCTGGTCTACCCAAGCATTTTCAAACCCATTTTTCATGAGGACAGTACACATTTTTGAAGCCCAGTTATTGCTGTCAAGGCCTCTCAGCATTGGTCTATATATCATGTTTGGAAATCTGCTGTTGTCCATTTTCAAAATTTTTAGCCAATATTTAATTGATCTCACTACAGCATTAATGTGCAAAGAGTATCTCCCTGTATCACCATAGACCATGGCATTAGGTGTCCTTATACTGACATTGAGATACTGCTTCAGTAGATGTAGGTGTACTACTTCGATCATTTGGCAACCATCTAATCCCCACACTTCGGAGCCATACAGTAGTTTTGGTTGAATTTGTGAATCTAAGATTCTAAAGAACACATCTGGAGTTACATGGACAAGTTTTCTTATTATCTTAATAATTCTGGCTACTGCAGCCTTACCTCTACAAACAAGATCAGACAGAATTGAATTCATACTCAACTTTGTCGAAAATACAATGCCAAGATACCTGTACCCTGGTACAACTTTGAGTTTCTGGCCATCGAGAAACCATTCTTCACACTTTGCTAAATGTCCACCCAGTCGAAACGACATGACTTTGGTTTTTCTGTAATTCACTTTCAATCCTAGTCTATCCGATGCTTTACTAAGATTATCTTATTGATTTTGTAAAGCCATAACGGTGTCTGATAACAGAACAATGTCATTGTTGTACAATAGTAAGCATAACAAATATAATATCCATAGTTGAGTAACATTTCCAAAAACCTGCCTGTTCTTCACTGATTACCTCATTGTCATCTGCCCACATCTGTAATCGTTTATTCAATACATGCATGAACACTTTACTGAGATGGCTTGTCAAAGAAATGCCCGGGTAGTTATCAGGCTCATTCACAGCACCTGATTTGTGTAGAGGAACAATAAAAGAATATGCCCACTGGAAAGGAAAATCAGAATTTTTAAACATATAATTAAATAGTTTCTGTAGATATGGTAAAAGCTCTCTTGATGCGCACCTTAGCATTTCAGCCAGAATATTGTCTCCCCCAGGTGCTTTCCCTGGTTTGAGACTATTTATAGCATCTGTTATCTCAGAGGCAGTGATCTCTTCATCAAGTACATCACAGTCCCCGCTATATAGTGGACTCATCTCCTCCATCATTAAGCATTCATCACCTGTAGTCTCATAAATGCAGCCAGGGCCAGCCCCATGCAGCCAGGGGTAGTTCTATGCAGCCAGGGGTAGTTCTATGCAGACAGGGGCAGTTCCATGCAGCCAGGGGCAGTTCTATGCAGACAGGGGCAGCCTTGTGCAGCCAGGGGTAGTTCCATGCAGCCAGGTGCAGCTGCATGCAGCCAGGGGTAGTTCCATGCAGCCAGGGATAGTTCCATGCAGTCAGGGGCAGTTCCATGCAGCCAGGGATAGTTCCATGCAGTCAGGGGCAGTTCCATGCAGCCAGGGGTAGTTCCATGCAGTCAGGGGCAGTTCCATGCAGCCAGGGGTAGTTCCATGCAGCCAGGGGAAGTTCCATGCAGCCAGGGGTAGTTCCATAAAGCCAGGAGCAGTTCCATGCAGCCAGGGGTAGTTCCATGCAGCCAGGGGTAGTTCCATGCAGCCAGGGATAGTTCCATGCAACCAGGGCCAGCCCCATGCAGCCAGGGGTAGTTCCATGCAGCCAGGGGTAGTTCCATAAAGCCAGGGGCAGTTCCATGCAGCCAGGGGTAGTTCCATGCAGCCAGGGGCAGTTCCATGCAGCCAGGGGCAGTTCCATGCAGCCAGGGGCAGTTCCATGCAGCCAGGGGCAGTTCCATGCAGCCAGGGGTAGTTCCATGCAGCCAGGGGCAGTCCCATGCAGCCAGGGATAGTTCCATGCAGCCAGGGGCAGTTGCATGCAGCCAGGGGCAGTTCCATGCAGCCAGGGGTAGTTCCATGCAGCCAGGGGTAGTCCCATGCAGCCAGGTGCAGTTCCATGCAGCCAGGGGCAGTCCCATGCAGCCAGGTGCAGTTCCATGCAGCCAGGGGTAGTTCCATGCAGCCAGGGGTAGTTCCATAAAGCCAGGGCCAGCCCCATGCAGCCAGGGGCAGTTCCATGCAGCCAGGGGCAGCCCCATGCAGCCAGGGGTAGTTCCATGCAGCCAGGGGCAGTTCCATGCAGCCAGGGATAGTTCCATGCAGCCAGGGGCAGTCCCATGCAGCCAGGGATAGTTCCATGCAGCCAGGGGCAGTTCCATGCAGCCAGGGGCAGTTCCATGCAGCCAGGGGCAGTTCCATGCAGCCAGGGGCAGTTCCATGCAGCCAGGGGCAGTTCCATGCAGCCAGGGGCAATTCCATGCAGCCAGGGGCAGTTCCATGCAGCCAGGGGTAGTTCCATGCAGCCAGGAGCAGCCCCATGCAGCCAGGGATAGTTCCATGCAGCCAGGGGCAGTTGCATGCAGCCAGGGGCAGTTCCATGCAGCCAGGTGCAGTTGCATGCAGCCAGGGGCAGTTCCATGCAGCCAGGGGTAGTTCCATGCAGCCAGGGGCAGTCCCATGCAGCCAGGTGCAGTTCCATGCAGCCAGGGGTAGTTCCATGCAGCCAGGGGTAGTTCCATGCAGCCAGGGGCAGTTCCATGCAGCCAGGGGTAGTTCCATGCAGCCAGTGGTAGTTCCAGGGGCAGTTCCATGCAGCCAGGGGCAGTTCCATAAAGCCAGGTTTGCTGCCAGGGTCAGATCCTTCAGATCCAGCCACACATTCAAACCTCACTGGTAGATTGGCCCAACCCATGTGCAGCAATAAACTTGTCACCTACTTCCATATCAAGCCACTAGAAAATCACTACACACATCTACCCATCAAACTCAAACGTCAACAAGTACTCCTCGTCTGGTGACCCAACAAAGATTTCAGTTGTGAGAAATAACCATTCTTGCCATTGCTGAGCTATGACCATCATGGATTGCATCTTGCAGTGCTTCAAGTATGACAAGTTCAGGGGATACAACAGTGAGAATGACCTGGTGAAGGACGGATTGAACCTGATAGAAAACAACACATTCTGGGCTGGTAAGTCTGATGTTGTCTGCTTGTGTCTTTAGTTTGGTGGTTTGCAAGTACTCGGTTACAGTGATCACTTATTATATTGCATGGCTGTCTATTGTGTCAAGTAGCTGTAAGTGGATATTGACAAATTTTCTTGTGAAAAAAAGAACATATCAAAACAAATCTAAACTGCAGTAGTGTGATAACTTTCAATTGCATCAAGGGATTTTTTTTCTCTCACCCTGACCCCCACCCACTCACCCACCCACCGACCCCAATCTTTGAATGATTTATTTGAAGAGAGATGTCAAGTACATGGGGATAAGAAGATTTTTTTTCTCTCTGTTTTTCTGAGATCAACACAGAATTGCCAAGACATATTTTCCTTTCCTTTGTAGTCAAGTGCTTCTGTCGATTTTCTGTGAAGATGAGTGAGTGTTAGTCAGGTGCTTCCATTGATGTTCTGTGAAGATGAGTGAGTGTTAGTCAGGTGCTTCTGTTGATGTTCTGTGAAGATGTGAGTGTTAGTCAGGTGCCTCTGTTGATGTTCTGTGAAGATGAGTGAGTGTTAGTCAGGTGCTTCTGTTGATGTTCTGTGAAGATGAGTGAGTGTTAGTCAGGTGCTTCTGTTGATGTTCTGTGAAGATGAGTGAGTGTTAGTCAGGTGCTTCTGTTGATGTTCTGTGAAGATGTGAGTGTTAGTCAGGTGCTTCTGTTGATGTTCTGTGAAGATGAGTGAGTGTTAGTCAGGTGCTTCTGTTGATGTTCTGTGAAGATGAGTGAGTGTTAGTCAGGTGCTTCTGTTGATGTTCTGTGAAGATGAGTGAGTGTTAGTCAGGTGCCTCTGTTGATGTTCTGTGAAGATGAGTGAGTGTTAGTCAGGTGCTTCTGTTGATGTTCTGTGAAGATGAGTGAGTGTTAGTCAGGTGCTTCTGTTGATGTTCTGTGAAGATGAGTGAGTGTTAGTCAGGTGCCTCTGTTGATGTTCTGTGAAGATGAGTGAGTGTTAGTCAGGTGCCTCTGTTGATGTTCTGTGAAGATGTGAGTGTTAGTCAGGTGCTTCCGTTGATGTTCTGTGAAGATGAGTGAGTGTTAGTCAGGTGCCTCTGTTGATGTTCTGTGAAGATGAGTGAGTGTTAGTCAGGTGCCTCTGTTGATGTTCTGTGAAGATGAGTGAGTGTTAGTCAGGTGCTTCTGTTGATGTTCTGTGAAGATGAGTGAGTGTTAGTCAGGTGCTTCTGTTGATGTTCTGTGAAGATGAGTGAGTGTTAGTCAGGTGCCTCTGTCGATGTTCTGTGAAGATGAGTGAGTGTTAGTCAGGTGCTTCTGTTGATGTTCTGTGAAGATGAGTGAGTGTTAGTCAGGTGCTTCTGTTGATGTTCTGTGAAGATGAGTGAGTGTTAGTCGGGTGCCTCTGTTGATGTTCTGTGAAGATGAGTGAGTGTTAGTCAGGTGCTTCTGTTGATGTTCTGTGAAGATGAGTGAGTGTTAGTCAGGTGCTTCTGTTGATGTTCTGTGAAGATGAGTGAGTGTTAGTCGGGTGCCTCTGTTGATGTTCTGTGAAGATGAGTGAGTGTTAGTCAGGTGCTTCTGTTGATGTTCTGTGAAGATGAGTGAGTGTTAGTCAGGTGCTTCTGTTGATGTTCTGTGAAGATGAGTGAGTGTTAGTCAGGGGCTTCTGTTGATGTTCTGTGAAGATGAGTGAGTGTTAGTCAGGTGCCTCTGTTGATGTTCTGTGAAGATGTGAGTGTTAGTCAGGTGCCTCTGTTGATGTTCTGAGAAGATGAGTGAGTGTTGCTCATTGCAGCCTTGGTGTTTGATGTGGAGCCCAACAGCACAAACCTAACATCACACATCACGTACAAAATCCGAATGGATGCTGACAAGGTGGACTCCACCAAGAGAATCAAAGACAAGTAGGTGGAATTTTCTTTTTACTTTAACAGTGGGCAGTACAGTGTACTCTCTGCTGCTGAGATTTTGCCCAAGAACACAACAAAAAAGGCTTCTTCAATGGTGAGGCCTGGAGTATAAGTTCTGCAGAGGAAGATAACTTGTTGATGGGTACATTGATGTGTATGTTGTTTTGTAATGGATGGTGCTGCCTGTTTCAGGTACTGGAGGCCTGGGGCAAGAGCCAACTCTTTGATGGACCTCAAGTACCTGACCTATGGCTTTGCCTTCCTGCAAGACATGGTGGACCATGCCATCATCCGTCTTCAGACTGGAGAGCAGGAGGAAGTGGGAGTCTTCATGCAGCAGTTCCCATACCCCTGCCACATCCGCGACAGGCGAGTCTCCTTCTCTGATTCCATTCTTCCCTGCCTTGTATACTTTGACAACAAGTAAACCTCTGTCCTCCTTTATTTCTATTTAGACATCAACAAGCTACTCTTTGTCTCTTTCTGTCAGTTTGTCTGCCTGCCTACTTGTCTGTCTGCCTACTTGTCTGCCTGCCTGCCTGCCTTGCGCCTGCCTGCTTACTTGTCTGCCTGCCTGCCTGCTTGCTTGTCTGCGTGCCTGCAAGCCTGCCTGCCTCCCTCCCTCCCTCTCTCTCTCTCTCTCTCCCTCTCTCTCCCTCTCTCCCTCTCTCTCTCTCTCTCTCTCTCTCTCTCTCTCTCTCTCTCTCTGTGCAAAATTTAAAATTGAAACTGCACAACTTTTTGTTCAATTATCCTAGGTAATTTCTCATCTTAGTTTATAATATATTTGTGGTAATTTTCTATGTGGTATTTGGTCACCATGAATTTCATTGTGACTAGTGTTATTGTGGTAATAATGGGTGGGGGCAAAAAGGGGTTTGTTTGTTTGCTTGTTTGCTTGTTTTAACAAGGGCTGAGTGTAAGGCAGGTAACTATGCCTAATTCATGAATTTCCCATGGAAAGTAAAGTGTTGAATAACAAGGATTCCAGAAATGTAATGCTCTTTTTTGAGCCTTGCAACCCCTTCATTTTAGAGTCAGTTCTTCCTGAAACACAGGTCTAAAAATCCATCATTTTCATTCCTCAGGTTCATCATTGCTATCTCCAGGACGATGCCCATGTTCATGGTCATAGCCTGGATCTACTCAGTGGCCATGATAGTGAAGGGCATCGTCTTTGAGAAGGAACAGCGCCTGAAGGAGGTCATGAAGATCATGGGCCTGGGCAATGGTGTCCACTGGGTGGCCTGGTTCATCAACGCCATTGTCATGATGACCATCACCATCCTCCTCCTGGTCATCGTGCTGAAGGTAAGCAGAGACTGTCAAACATCTTGTTACCCCATTTCAGATGGATGCAACGTGCATGACGTAGTGAGGAGAAAGTGGTGGTAGGGAGTATTTCTCATCTTGTTTACTCCCACACTCTTGCAAAATTCCTTCCTCCCATCCCCACTGCTGCACTCACCCATTGGGAAAAAGTATGTACCATCAGTTCAACAGAACCATGTTAAGTATGCTAGGGACCCTCAAATGAAAGCTGAAGCTGACTGGAAGTTTATGTTTTCACATATGTTTTCACATTAGTCCATGCTTACAGCTGCACTCTACATGACTCAGTGAGATTTTCTCCCCACTGTCTCAATGCAAGGCACACATTTCATCCATCTCAAATGGGTTCATGCATAATTTTCCATAAGTCTGTTCTTTTCTGTCGTCCCCATCCCTGTACCATCCCTTGCTGCCTGTCAAGGATGTAGACTTGCATTCCAATTCATACTCTAATTATTCGAAATTTTGCTACTGCATGAGGAAGCACAAGCAGCCACACCCCCAGGGTTGTCGCTTGACCACTAAATTTATGTTGATTGTGAGGAGAGATTTGTGAGAAGGAGCAGCTTGGAATTAGCTTACACCAAGCTTGCTTGAGGAAATGGCAGCGAGAGGCAGAGATGAGTGGAATGGGAAATACATCTATTGTCTGATGTGTTGAGTCCTCTCAGCTGGCCCTATCTGTCTGCAGTACCAGGGTTCTTCACTGCAGATCTTCAGGTGTTAGATTCTCAGTGTTTGTCTGGGTGTCTTCCTACTTTTTACTCTACTCATTTCAACCCAATTATTTTGATTCTTTGGGTCTTCTTTGTTGGGATGTTGTGATTTTCCCCCTCATGTCTTGAAGCCTTTATCACAAACAAAATATAAATTTGTCATTCTGAAAACTATATATATGTAATCTTATAATGATCTTGCACTGAAATCCAATGTAACCATTATTACAATCAGTCACAATTATTGCCTTCATCGACATCATATCTGTTGTTGTCCTTCAATCCTTTGTCATCTTCCTTATCATCAAATCACCGATGAGGTAATTGTTGCTGCTGTGATGTTGGTGGCTGGCATCACAGCCACGCAGACACCCAGCAATGCCAGTGTTGCTGTCTCCTCACAGGGAGGCAAGGTGCTGGAGCACTCCGACCCCAGTGTGATCTTTGTCTTCCTGATGGCCTTCACCGTCTCCACCATCATGCAGTGCTTCCTCATCAGCGTCCTCTTCTCCAAGGCCAACCTGGCGGCCGTGTGTGGCGGGTTCATCTACTTTGTGCTGTACCTACCCTACACCCAGGCCATCCAGTGGGAAGACCTTCTCACCAACTCTGCCAAGTTTGCCATTGTGAGTTTTGCCTATTTTCCTGTGTTGGTAGAGCACAAAACAATATTAGTGATAGTATATTAGTAATATAATAATGATAATAGTAGTAGTGGTAATAGTAACAATGATAATAATATTTGTGAGAGGTGCAGTGCCGTGGTTCAATCCCCGGGATGGGAGGAATCTGCATCATTTCTGGCTATTTCCCTATCCCTGTGTCATTACAATGTAACCCTTTGGGTGTGTGAATGAGTATGAATCGACATGTAAGTAGGTGAACATCTATGTTGCACCTTCCTCTCTATGTGACTGTGTGAGTGTTGGTTCAACGTCTATGACGTGCCAAAATAGAAGAAAGAACTTCCTCCACCTTCCATCATGTTTACTATACTTAGAATAATATCATGGCTGGTTTTTTTCTCTTCTTTTTGTGCCACAGAGTCTGTCTTCCAATGTGGCCTTTGGCTTTGGGTGCAGCTACTTCTCCCGCTACGAGGAGACGACAGAGGGCATGCAGTGGAGCAACATTGCCAAGAGTCCTGTGACAGACGACAAGTTCAACATGCTCTCCTGCATCTTCATGATGCTCATCGACGCCATTATCTACGGTGTTCTCACCTGGTACATCGAAGCTGTCTTCCCAGGTGAGAAAATGTAATTTTGCAGAATTGATCATTGTGGGAATGCTTAATCTAGTCCTCTCATGAAAAGCATCATTGTTTTAAATTTTTTGTGTGTAAACTATGGTATGGAATCAGTGAAATGGGGCCATAAAAAGTTGGCGTGTGGATTTATTTTTGTGGCAGGTTTTGTTGCTCTCACTGAATTGAACGACCCACTGAATACTGTTTTGAGGAATCAGTCCGTCTTTGTCATTCTTTTGCTGCTTCATAATTAGTTGAAGATTGTTTTGGAATGGTTATTATTTTAGCCATGTATTGACTGGGGAAGTGCTTTCTTCCTGACAGGCGAGTTTGGCATTCCACGGCGTTGGTACTTCCCCGTCCAGCGGTCCTACTGGTGTGGCAAGGAAGCTAAGTTGGATGACTACAGCCCCTCCACCCCCTCCTCTGTGGAGATGATGAGTGAGTATCGTGAGCATGAATATACCATCCTACAGTATAGCTTGACATTGGGTATTGAAATGTTTTTCTGAGATATGTTATTGTTAGTTTTATGCGATGATAATGAAATAATTTCTTTTAAAAATTCAAAACATTAAAAGTGATTTAGTCTGTTTAGGATTCTATATGTATTGTTGCATCTCCTCACATATTTTGTTGCAGACGTGCAATGAATGTAGCATGCACAGAACAGAATCCTGACAAAACATCTTTCATTCTATCATAATGGTTTTTGAACAAAAATATCTATGTATGAGATACATAATACCATAAATATCGTCATTGAAAAGTCACACAAAGAAGTCAGTCCTACCTCCATCTGCATCAATGAATACATGTACATCACTTCATTGTACCCACAGAGAGCCCTTCTGTGGGTTCGGGGTAAGAATTGACCTACCGCGTCTCCCTACGCCATTCGTAAGAGGCGAATAAATAGGGACACCATGACTTGGATTGTCGTGCTTAGTGGCCTTAAATAGCCTCTAAAGGCTGATAGGCCGTAAAACTCAATCCATCCATCCATCCCACAGAGAGCGACAAGCTGAATACATCACTTCATTGTGCCCACAGAGAGTGATGAGCTGAATACTTCATGTCATTGTGCCCACAGAGAGCAATGAGCTGAATACATCACTTCATTGTGCCCACAGAGAGCAAGGAGATTGAGGAGGAGCCTAAGGACAGGGTGAAGGGGGTGTCCATCCACAACCTGAGGAAGCGCTACAACTCGGGCAAGAAGGTGGCAGTGGACGGCCTCTCCCTCAACTTCTATGAGGACCAGATCACCTCTTTCCTGGGCCACAACGGAGCAGGCAAGACCACCACCATGTAAGTGACTCTGCTGTTCCTGCCTGTGGAGTAGCTTTCTGTCATGCTGTTTGCTGAATATCTGGAAAAGCTTCTGGAGATGTGCCACACTAGTGGACACGCCCAAGGAGAGGGGTGTGAGAAAGACAGCCAAGCTGGCGGGTCACACTAGTGGACTTGTCCGAGGAGAGGGGTGTGGGAAAGACAGCCCAGCTGGTGGGTCACACTAGTGGACATGCCCAAGGAGAGGGGTGTGGGAAAGACAGCCAAGCTGGCAGGTCACTCTAGTGGACTTGTCCGAGGAGAGGGGTGTGGGAAAGACAGCCCAGCTGGTGGGTCACACTAGTGGACATGCCCAAGGAGAGGGGTGTGGGAAAGACAGCCAAGCTGGTGGGTCACACTAGTGGACATGCCCAAGGAGAGGGGTGTGAGAAAGACAGCCAAGCTGGCGGGTCACACTAGTGGACTTGTCCGAGGAGAGGGGTGTGGGAAAGTCAGCCAAGCTGGTGGGCCACACTAGTGGACATGCCCAAGGAGAGGGATGTGAGAAAGACAGCCAAGCTGGCGGGTCACACTAGTGGACACGCCCAAGGAGAGGGGTGTGGGAAAGACAGCCAAGCTGGTGGGAAACACTAGTGGACACGCCCAAGGAGAGGGGTGTGGGAAAGACAGCCAAGCTGGCGGGTCACTCTAGTGGACTTGTCCGAGGAGAGGGGTGTGGGAAAGACAGCCAAGCTGGTGGGAAACACTAGTAGACATGCCCAAGGAGAGGGGTGTGGGAAAGACAGCCCAGCTGGTGGGTCACACTAGTGGACATGCCCAAGGAGAGGGGTGTGGGAAAGACAGCCAAGCTGGCGGGTCACTCTAGTGGACTTGTCCGAGGAGAGGGGTGTGGGAAAGACAGCCAAGCTGGTGGGAAACACTAGTAGACATGCCCAAGGAGAGGGGTGTGGGAAAGACAGCCAAGCTGGCGGGTCACACTAGTGGATACGCCCCAGGAGAGGGGTGTGGGAAAGACAGCCAAGCTGGCGGGTCACACTAGTGGACACGCCCAAGGAGAGGGGTGTGGGAAAGTCAGCCAAGCTGGTGGGCCACACTAGTGGACTTGTCTGAGGAGAGGGGTGTGGGAAAGACAGCCAAGCTGGCAGGTCACACTAGTGGACTTGTCCGAGGAGAGGGATGTGAGAAAGACAGCCAAGCTGGCAGGTCACACTAGTGGACACGCCCAAGGAGAGGGGTGTGGGAAAGACAGCCAAGCTGGCGGGTCACACTAGTGGACACGCCCAAGGAGAGGGGTGTGGGAAAGACAGCCAAGCTGGCGGGTCACACTAGTGGACTTGTCCGAGGAGAGGGATGTGAGAAAGACAGCCAAGCTGGCAGGTCACACTAGTGGACACGCCCAAGGAGAGGGATGTGAGAAAGACAGCCAAGCTGGCGGGTCACACTAGTGGACACGCCCAAGGAGAGGGGTGTGGGAAAGTCAGCCAAGCTGGCGGGTCACACTAGTGGACTTGTCTGAGGAGAGGGGTGTGGGAAAGACAGCCAAGCTGGCGGGCCACACTAGTGGACTTGTCTGAGGAGAGGGGTGTGGGAAAGACAGCCAAGCTGGTGGGCCACACTAGTGGACTTGTCTGAGGAGAGGGGTGTGGGAAAGACAGCCAAGCTGGTGGGCCACACTAGTGGACTTGTCTGAGGAGAGGGGTGTGGGAAAGACAGCCAAGCTGGTGGGCCACACTAGTGGACTTGTCTGAGGAGAGGGGTGTGGGAAAGACAGCCAAGCTGGTGGGCCACACTAGTGGACTTGTCTGAGGAGAGGGGTGTGAGAAAGACAGCCCAGCTGGTGGGTCACACTAGTGGACACGCCCAAGGAGAGGGGTGTGGGAAAGACAGCCAAGCTGGCGGGTCACACTAGTGGACACGCCCAAGGAGAGGGGTGTGGGAAAGACAGCCCAGCTGGCGGGTCACACTAGTGGACACGCCCAAGGAGAGGGGTGTGGGAAAGACAGCCCAGCTGGCGGGTCACACTAGTGGACACGCCCAAGGAGAGGGGTGTGGGAAAGACAGCCAAGCTGGCGGGTCACACTAGTGGACACGCCCAAGGAGAGGGGTGTGGGAAAGACAGCCCAGCTGGCGGGTCACACTAGTGGACACGCCCAAGGAGAGGGGTGCGGGAAAGACAGCCAAGCTGGCGGGTCACACTAGTGGACACGCCCAAGGAGAGGGGTGTGGGAAAGACAGCCAAGCTGGCGGGTCACACTAGTGGACACGCCCAAGGAGAGGGGTGTGGGAAAGACAGCCAAGCTGGCAGGCCACTGAAGCTAGTGGACCACAGCATCTGACTGGTGAGCAATCGTAGTGGGTAAATTTACAGTGAATTTGCAGTGATTCCTCCACAGAATGACAAAAGAATGTGAAGATTTTAAAAACACCATGATAGAAGTATGTGCAGAATTTAGTACTGAAACACTCTAAGAAGTACCTCTGTAGAGGTTTCAAAGGGTAACAAGTAGTATCATGGACATAGCAGATAAGTCATTTGCCTTTTCTTTATATGATGTGCATTGCAGCCATGTCATGCAAATTAAGGACTGTTGTTGGTCAGATACAATCTGTTGGTGAGAGAGAGATGTGCTTACTTTTATAGATGTAGAAAGTCTGAATTACTTTTTCTCTTGCAAATCATAATTAGTGTATTGTTATAAACTCTGCCTTGCATCAACTCTTGCAGGTCCATTCTGACAGGCCTGTTTCCCCCCACGGAGGGCACGGCCTACATCTATGGTCAGGACATCCGCACTGACATGGATGAGATCCGGAAAAGCTTGGGCATGTGTCCCCAACATAATGTCCTGTTTGACCTGTGAGTAGCCTTGGTCTGCTGTTGTTCTGAAACAAACAAACAAACGAACAGGCAAACAAACAAACAAACGAACAGGCAAACAAACAAACAAACAAGAAAGATAATAGAAAAGATATGGTTTGTGCTTCCGAAAGCTCATTGTAATCATGACATTACTCCTGAATATATGTCTTTATGATCAAATATTGAAATATGTGGCTGTTCTCATCTAGTCATCGGTAATTGCCGTCTCTTTACCTTTTTTCCCATTGCAGATTTTTATTAAGTTCTATTAAGTAATTGAACATTTGTTTTCATTCTCATCAAGGGCTTAATACCGGAAAATTTTCTTCAAGTGAGAGAAAGTGATCTCCAAGTTACTATACATGCATTATAACAGCTTTGTGGTTGATCTTTCAGACTATCTGTGGAGGAGCACATCTGGTTCTATGGCCGACTGAAAGGCTGTTCGGAGAGTGAGGTGCAGAAAGAAATCTCAGTCATGATAAAAGATGTTGGCCTTCCACACAAACAGAAAGAGCTGTCCAAAAACCTCTCAGGTAACAACCTTTGTCAGAAAGTGATCTATCATTCCAGATTCCATCTCTAGGGATTTGAAAAAAAGCAACTACAACAAAGCTTGTTGAGAGATTTCCTTTTCTTTGTTGTTGTTGTTTCACCATGAGTGGGAAAAAGTCTCTAAGAGTAAATTTGTTTAAAAGTTAAAACCTCAGATAATTTTGCTGGAAAGGTTTTACAGTACACCTACACACCAAAAACTTTGACTTACATGTTCCCTCTTTTGAATGCAGAAATGTAAGGTGTTCTTTACCTTATGAATTAAAAGAGGGGGTTGTGTGTGTGTGTGTGTGTGTGTGTGTGTGTGTGTGTGTGTGTGTGTGTGTGTGTGTGTGTGTGTGTGTGTGTGTGTGAATGCACTGAAATTACCTCTTTTCTCTTCTTACATGTACATCAATGTAAAATCTGAAACACACTTGAATGTTCAGGTGGCATGAAGAGGAAGCTGTCCGTGGCGGTGGCCTTTGTGGGAGGCTCGCGCACAGTGATCCTGGATGAGCCGACTGCAGGAGTGGACCCCTACGCCCGTCGCGCCATCTGGGAGCTGCTGCTCAAGTACAAGAAAGGTGCATGCATTGTTTTTGCCTGTGACTCTTTAATTGCTCTATGTAGTATTTCCTTGGTTGCTGTTCAAGTGGTCAGTTTTGCATCAGTGCCAGGCAGTGTGCACCTGGTAATACAAACAGTATTTCAATTTGTGGTTTTATCTGCTGCGCAAAGAGATCAACAATCTCTCTCTGTCTTTGTCTCTGTCTCTGTCTGTCTCTGTCTGTCTCTGTCTGTCTCTGTCTGTCTCTGTCTCTCTCTGTCTCTGTCTCTGTCTCTCTCTCTCTCTCTCTCTCTCTCTCTCTCTCTCTCTCTCTCTCTCTCTCTCTTTCTCTCTCTCTCTCTCATTTCTTTCTTTCTTTTTTGAACTTTTTTAATTACTGATTGTCTTCATATCCCTCATAGGTACTCCTTTCGTACCTGAGTGCACAGAGTTATGTCTGCCAAATAAGTACTCCTTTCGTACCTGAGTGCACAGAGTTATGTCTGCCATATAGGTACTCTTGCATTTCTTGCACCTGAGTGCACAGAGTTATGTCTGCCATATAGGTACTCTTGCATTTCTTGCACCTGAGTGCACAGAGTCATGTCTGCCATATAGGTACTCTTGCATTTCTTGCACCTGAGTGCACAGAGTTATGTCTGCCATATAGGTACTCTTGCATTTCTTGCACCTGAGTGCACAGAGTTATGTCTGCCATATAGGTACTCTTGCATTTCTTGCACCTGAGTGCACAGAGTTATGTCTGCCAAATAAGTACTCCTTTCGTACCTGAGTGCACAGAGTTATGTCTGCCATATAGGTACTCTTGCATTTCTTGCACCTGAGTGCACAGAGTTATGTCTGCCATATAGGTACTCTTGCATTTCTTGCACCTGAGTGCACAGAGTTATGTCTGCCATATAGGTACTCTTGCATTTCTTGCACCTGAGTGCACAGAGTTATGTCTGCCATATAGGTACTCTTGCATTTCTTGCACCTGAGTGCACAGAGTTATGTCTGCCATATAGGTACTCTTGCATTTCTTGCACCTGAGTGCACAGAGTTATGTCTGCCATATAGGTACTCTTGCATTTCTTGCACCTGAGTGCACAGAGTTATGTCTGCCATATAGGTACTATTGCATTTCTTGTACCTGAGTGCACAGAGTCATGTCTGCCATATAGGTACTCTTGCTTTTCTTGCACCTGAGTGCACAGAGTTATGTCTGCCATATAGGTACTCTTGCATTTCTTGCACCTGAGTGCACAGAGTTATGTCTGCCATATAAGTACTCCTTTCGTACCTGAGTGCACAGAGTTATGTCTGCCATATAGGTACTCTTGCATTTCTTGCACCTGAGTGCACAGAGTTATGTCTGCCATATAGGTACTCTTGCATTTCTTGCACCTGAGTGCACAGAGTCATGTCTGCCATATAGGTACTCTTGCATTTCTTGCACCTGAGTTCACAGAGTTATGTCTGCCATATAGGTACTCTTGCATTTCTTGCACCTGAGTGCACAGAGTTATGTCTGCCATATAGGTACTCTTGCATTTCTTGTACCTGAGTTCACAGAGTTATGTCTGCCATATAGGTACTCCTTTCGTACCTGAGTGCACAGAGTTATGTCTGCCATATAGGTAGTCTCGCATTTCTTGCACCTGAGTGCACAGAGTTATGTCTGCCATATAGGTACTCTTGCATTTCATCATTCTAGTTGGTAGTCTCTGCTCATTTCCACCATAGGTTCTCCTCGCAATCCTGAGTGCATCTAGCTTTGTCTTGTAGGTGCTCTGCTTTTCATCATCCTTTTCACTTCAGATGTTTACATACTCTTCCCCCATCAGCAACATTTGATTCAGAGGTCTTCTTTTTGTGATGCAGGCCGCACAATCATTCTGTCCACTCACCACATGGATGAAGCGGATGTTTTGGGAGACCGCATTGCCATCATCTCCCTGGGAAAGCTGCGATGCTGTGGTTCCAGCCTCTTCCTCAAGAACCGCTATGGCAGTGGCTACTACCTCACCCTGGTGCGAAGTGAGGCTGAGGACACCTTTGATGATGGACCATCAAGACCGAATTCTGCCTTGGAGCTTAAGCGCCCTTCAACCTCCCAAAGTATCCGCTCTGTTGTTGATGTGAAGGTAAGGAATTGGTATTGTGCTTTATATGTGAGTGTCCTTAGAGTTGCAGGAAAATAATTTGGGGATAAATTTGTCGCGGTTGGGGTAGGTGGAAGGTGGCTCGACCCCCAACAAGACAGTAAGAAAAATAAAAAAAATAATGGAAATTCCTTCCTCAGTCACTAATCACATTTAAAGACAAAGACGCCACAAACCGAAACCAATGTAAAACAATTAACCAATTACGCATAAACACCTTTCAATACAAAACTCATTCATTCAATGAACATACAAATGAAAATGAAACAAAAACAATTATCCAAATGAAAACCTTTAAAAACTGCCCAGCGGGCTTAATTACAGTTCTTAGTTCCATTTCTTATTATCAATCCATCCTCTCCTCGAAAAGAAAAGTTACCCTTTATATAAGGATGCTGGACGCTTAAAAAATTATGAACGAAAAAACCGTTATGCACGAGCAGCTGCAGAACTATATAAAAAAACACGTGCAAAACGTCCCCAAAACGCCGAGTGAGGAAGCGCTGACACCGCAAAAACGCCTAAAGGTGCATCATGCTGAGGTGGACTTAAAGTAACCACACATGCCGCAACATATTTTTGTCTATAAATTCCTAAGAATTAAAAAAAAACTGAGTCGTGACAAAATTATCTCTTGATCAATCACTGCCGTCTGTGTATGTTTAAACAATAGTCTTTTTTTGTAGTCTATGTAGGGCTGAGAACTTCTTGTAGACTGTGAATGTTAGAATCTGAACAAAACCATTTACTTTACTATGCTTATTTTGTTGCTGGATTGCTGTTTTCAGAGAAATATTATTGCAGTTAAGGTAATTTGCATCGTTGATTCGTTTTTACCAGTTTGCAATATTTATTTTGCTGAGAGTCGAGGAAATCTTTCATTTACAAGTTTTGCATCCTTCCCATGACCTATATGGTTATATCTATGGCGAGCTCCAGCATGGCCAGCGGTCCCACGGTGGGCAAAAGAAGCGCTTCAAAGACACCCTGAAAGCTTCACTGAAAGCTTTTGCCATCAATCCAGACACGTGGGAACGGGCTGCAATGGACCGATCCACCTGGCGCTCTTCCATCCACAAAGGTGCCAAGACATGCGAGGCAAACAGGATCACTGCCGCAGAAAAGAAGAGGCAAGCCCGCAAGGCCCATGCTGTCAACCCCCCTGGAGACGTCCCACTTGTCCCATGTCCCTTCTGTTCCCGAACCTTCCGTGCCAGGATCGGCCTCGTTAGCCATCTGCGCACACACAGACAGAACCAGTCCCAGCAACCCCCCGGATGACTAGAGTGGTCCTCGTCGACTCGACGGACGAACAACAAAACAAATGGTTATTTCTGACATGGCATTCTATGTGGACACAAGGTTTCAAAAGAAATGGTTGAGATTTATCCTTCATTCAAAATTGATTGCTCAGATTGAATCACACATTTTGTTTTCAATTCTTGTTGTTATAACTCTCTGCACATCATTGGTTTTGGGTTGGAAAAAGAAAGCCTGGTACGAGGTCAAATTTGTCATCACACATGAGTTGAAACTCTCATTTGTTTACCACCTCTGTAGACATCTCCTACCCTTGAACAGCGGGACTGCACTGGAGACTGCCCTTAAAGTCTACTTTCTCTGCTCTCTTTCAGCCGGCCTTTGGGGACCAGGTGGATGAAGGTTTCCATGACAACAGTGAGAGCACCAGCAACTCCAGTGATAGCCCTCCACCCTTCTCAGGAGGGGCAACCATGACGCCAGGTGAGAAAGGTATAGGGGGGGTGAGTGGGTGGGGGGTTAGAGACAAGGGAAGGGATGGAGACAGGAAGGTGGGGGACAAAGGGAGTTTTATGGAGTGCCAGGATTGGGAGCCAGGGACTTGGCTGTTTCCTACACCTTTTCTGTGCCTTTTCTTTTTTCTATTTCAACATGTAGTTCCTGCTTCTGCAGACTTGTCTTGGTTTGGACTCTCAGGGAAGTGGTTGACAGCTTTAACATCACTTAAGTGTCACCTCTATTCAGATTTTCTTGGGGAGCAGGTGACACTCTGTTCCACTGTCACTTCTATCCATTGCACTGCATGGAATGGATGACAGCAGAAGCCAAGTTCTATCTTCATGTCTATTCAAGATATTGGAGACATGTCAGTTCTACTTGTCTGCTGTTTTCTGCTTTTTTGCTTCTGTTCTACTTTTACCTCCAGCCTGAGTACACATTGGAGCTGATAATGGCTCAAAGACAGAAGTTTATGCCTGGAGCCTGGCTTGAGTTCTAGTTTTAAATTGTTTTCTGCTGTATAACTTGCTCCGCTTATCAGGGTACTTTATGGTGCCCTTTTAGCTTCACATTTCTAGCTTTTTCTATTGTTCAACTTTCACCCATGTCCAGGGAACTCGGTGGAGCGGGTGACGGCTTTGATCCAGAAGTTTGTGCCAGAAGCCAAACTGGTGGAGGACAACACCACAGAGCTCTGCTTCCAGCTGCCGGATGAGGCTGCCAGGGCTGGCATGTTCCAACCTCTCTTCGATGAGCTGGAGCGAAGCCATGGCAGCTTTGGCATCTCCAGCTTTGGAATCTCTGACACCAGTCTTGAGGAGGTAGGTGTGATGGGCTGCAGGCAGGCAGGCAGGCAGGCAGGCAAGGATGCTGAAGAATGGAATGAGGGACAACAGGTTTTGTCAACTTATTGATTCTGTTGTTTAGATAAAAAAAAGTTTAAATTTTGTCATTGTAATTGAACTTTTTCATTCCAGTGTATCTCCTACTGGGAGCTTTATTGTTTGGTCTATTTGTGAAGAAAAAAATGGTGAGGAAGTTTTGTCTCAAAAAGTAAGGGTCCTGAAACACAGATTGAGCTGAACAGTTCAAAGAGCATTGAGGAATATCCACTGCAAGAATTATGATATAATTGCATAGCTAAGAAGTAAAATCTTCTATTTAAAGTTCTTTGGCAAATACATATTGTCCTGGATGAATGCTTAGTTTTATTGTATGGCGTTGTTCAGGATAAAAATATAATATGCAGCCAGAGCTGAGACGGGCTTCTTAGAGGCAATCCTAACGCATCATATGTCATCCTCTTGCAAGGTCAGAGGTACATTTCGTTTTGAAAGGTGAAAAAAATTCAAAAGCCGAAAGCTTTTCTCCTAAGTGAACCTGGCCACACAGGCGCTCGTCGTGAGTGCTCATTTGTGAACTTTTTTACTTAACCTTTCTAAACGAAACGCGCCTCTGGTCCCACATGAGGATCGTGTATGATGTGTTAGGAATGCTTCTGGGAAACCCGCCTCTGATCAATCTGACCCCTGTCCACCTGACCCCTTGTAGCCTCTCCTGCTTCTTGGGACCTGCTCCTGGCTGAGCTACTGGAGCATTCCCTGAAAGCTTAGCAGCCTGGGGTTCCAACTTAAGAGGGGGAGACATGGAGTGGCTTGGGCCACTTGTCATACTTCATAGCCATGTTCTGGAGTACAGTGTCTGTGTTTTTCTGACAGGTATTCCTTAAGGTTGCTGATGAAGGAGAAAATGATGAGTCCGACGAAGCCAAGATTCGACAGGTGGAGACCTACACAGAAGGTAAGAGTTTTTGCATCTTCTCTCATTTGTGTTTCCACTGTGTGGATCCCACACTAGCTCTGTAAAAAGCAAGTCTAGACTTGTTGTTCTGAATGCTGAGTCTGTGTTCTCTTTCAAAATTATTAGAAGATAAAGATGATGAAGACTATATGCTTAGTTTTGAGCATTGGTAGAAGTTTGATGGGGATGGGAGGTTACAAGGAGGAGCAGAGTTGTACACACCACACAAACATAGGTACACAAATACACGTTGATGGGGATGGGAGGTTACAAGGAGGAGCAGAGTTGTACACACCACACAAACATAGGTATACAAATACAGGTTGATGGGGCTCTGTGGCCGAGTGGTTAGCGCACTGGACCCACAATCAGTGGGTACGGCGCTCGAAGCTGCGCTCGAAGTTGAGGGCTGAGTTGGAAAAAATTGTGAAAGCTAACTTTGGCGCGTTCATCCGCAGCCTAGTTGCATGCTCCCCAGGGAGTTGAGACGGTGTTGGAGTGATGGAAAAAAAAAAAAGGTAGCCTGATCGAAGCTGCGCTGGAAACTGCGCGGTTCACAGAGTTGCATCCTTGAGCAAGATGCTTAACCCACATTGCTTCTCCCCACCCAGGAGTGAAACCGGGTATCAAACGGCCCTCTTCAGGGCTACCAAACGGCCCTCCTCAGGGCTTTACAGGTCTTTCGGATGGGACCTTCATAAACCGAGGTCTAGTGTGTGATACGCATGCACAACATCAATCGCGCACTATAAAGATCCTGACGCTCATGTCCTTGACGGGTGAGTGCCGGCCACAGAAAAAATATACCCAGCACGCACAACTCCCCACCCAGGAGTAAAAAACCGGGTGTCTGCAGAATCTTCACATTGTTGAAGGTGGCAGACTAGAGAAAGAAGAAGAAGAAGAAGAAGGATGGGGGGTTACTAGGAGGAGCAGAGTTGTACACACCACACAAACATAGGTATACAAATACAGGTTGATGGGGATGGGGGGTTACAAGGAGGAGCAGAGATGTACACACCACACAAACATAGGTACACAAATACAGGCAGAGACACTGGCTGAGATCATGAGTGACTGAGTAATCTTTTACTCATTTCCAGAGTGGCATTGTATGTTGCTTTATGTCTAATAGGTGTAGAGAGCCCCAAGGACTTATAGAGTTGAAGATGCTGTTTTTGTGCTTTTTCCATCATCGAGTACATTCTAAGTGACTCGTGGCAACTTGATGCTGAGCAACCTCTATCTTTGTAGTGGGTAGCACTAAATAGCATTACCAAATTACCAGATGTATCCATTTGCACCATGATATATGTAAACATTCTTGCCTCTGCACAAAAGCACACACTCTCAAGTGATATAGCAAATACCCAGAAGTGTTCAAACGCACACGGACATGCAAACCATGCACACGCAAGCATGTGCACACACATACACACACACGCATAAGACGCGCACATTCACATACATGCCTGCACATGCACACACATGCCTGCACATACACACACACACACACACACACACAAACATACACAAACATACACATACACACACACACATTCATACACATGCACACACACACACACACACATATTCACGAGTGCACCAGTTTTCACTTTAACATACATGCAGACATTCTGAAGCTTTTATTCTGAAGCTCTCATACACACAGACACACCAAAGTTCTCGCCAGCACATGAGTCAGAGAGAGAGAGACAGAGAGAGAGAGAGAGACGGACGGACGAATGCTGCAGGATATTGATTTGTTTCCAGGAGGAAAGTACCCTGCCCCGGTGACACGCCTGAGCATCCGCCGTCGCATCAGGGAACTGAACTGCACGAAGAGCAAGACAGCTGATACAGATGACCTCATTGGCGACAACTCTGACACAGGTAGGAAGAGTATCCATTTTTAAGTGTTTCATCCGACTTTCAGATGTAAAATAGAAACTCTGGTGGTTTTTTTTTATCTCTTGTGTATTTTTTTCAACATTCAGTTTTTGTCTCATTGTCTCCTAATCACACAATATATTCTTTTTCTCTGTTTAATTAAACCGTCACTGCCGCTCTGACTAGTTCCTCGACTTTCAGAAATAATTATTGCATTAGAAATGTTTTGCTGCTCATCTATAGTCTGGATTTAACATTTTCTAAACTCTGCTGCTGAAACAAAGCTGATGCCATCAACTTGAAAAGAAATGCTCACATCACCTTGATGGACACAAAAGCGATATCCTATGGTGAGATCATTGTGTGCATGCCATGTGCACCTGTCTTCAGTCCTCTGCTATAAGTTCTAGCACTGTTTAAGTTATGGCAGTATGTGCTACATGGTATTTATTTATGGGCATGTGCTCCTGATTTATCCAGAGAAGGGTGCCATTAAAGGTGACATACTTTTTTTCATTCGTGTTTTCTAATTTTATTGCTGAAGTGTTCCTGTTATTGAATTCTTGTCTTTCATAGTATTTAATACTTTTTGCTCATTTTGATTGTCTACTTTATTTCTCTTTTCCGGTTTGAGTTGACTTTGCTCATATTTACACATTAGAGAGACATTCATTACAGTTCTTTCATTTTCGGTGTTGTCTCTGCACATTCTGTAAACCCGAGTCAGTAGTATTGACTCTGGCACAGTTCGCAATGAATGCGTAATAGGCTTGACCCTTGGCATTACAGCCTTGCGCCAAAAATAGTTTGTTCTGATACTATTTTTCTCTCCACTTTTTACAGAAATCATTCAGATGTAAAAACTTGGTTCCATTTCAACACAAACATTTTATTGTATCGAATAAACGCTTGTTTGTTGTCTCAACAAGAGTAAGTTAAGAGTTTTGTGCGAAATAGTCTTAGAACTACTTTCACGGCGTATGTCAGGGAGCACATCGGCTATCCCACAAGCCTCTCGTGTGACCTCCGCTTGCATAAATTGGCCAAAAACCTTCCATCACGTGACGTCAACAGTGCTAGAGATACTTTTGCCGGTAGGCGAAATCTCTAGTTTACTAGAATGGTCTCTGCATTGAATTAGTTGAAGAAATGTTCATACCTTGATAGCTGAGTTTTTTATGAAAATGGTGAGCAGACACTTATTTATCACCCTGCATCACAAAATGAACAGGCAGAGGTTAAGATGCTCATTTTTATATAGTGACTTTCCACCCAATGATGATTGCTCAAACCACACACGTTTACCCCCTGGTCATTGGCCGATTCTTTTTATCTGTCCAACATCATCTCAACTCCCTGAGGAACATGCAACGAGGCTGTGGATGAACGCACGGAAGTTAGCGTTCACATTTTTTCCTGCTCAGCCCTCACAGGTACCCATTTTACCTCTGGCTGGGGAGATGAAGTGTGACTAAAGCACTTTGCTTAAATTAAGGATGCAACTCTAGATTTCACACAGCTGTGAACGTCACACTGACTAGCTGCAAGCGACTGCAAGTCAAATTCCCTAATCACACACTGACTTTAAATTTTAACAGTCAACATGAAAAACCTCACTTCTGAAAACCTCTAGGCACTTGCTGGTTCAATATTCATGATGTGTTGTGTGATTGACAGGGGCTTGAACAGCAAACAGAACTCAAAATACTGTCCCCCAGCTGCAGATTTGGGAATGTTCCAATGAAAATGTCTGTGCAATTATTAAAACTGTTTTTGTGATGCAGGGTCAATATTTTTATTTTTGAAAGGATGGAAGCAGGGCTGATGAAATGTAGAAAAAAATCCATACCTAAAATGACCAAGTACTTATACATTGAGCAAATGGAGTTAGACGCAGGGCAGGGCCTGTAATTACTACGTGATATGCATAACAAGCTTCTTCCAACAACACTGAGCCTCGGTGTTTTATCCTTGCTCTATCCCAGCAGTGACCCCAACTTTCCTAAAACCCTCCTCCTACATAACCCTCTCAAAACCCTTACCCCACCACAGCACTTCCCTTCTCTATCTCAACCCTTACTTCCTCTCCCGACGTAGCCCATCCTCCACCCCTGTGCACACTGTACCTTGCCTCTAGCACTGCCTCAACTTTGGAGCAGACATACACTCTTTCATTTTGACATTTGTGAGCTTCCCTTGTAGCCACTCACATGATGATGATTTGCATTTGAAGTGAAGGACGTGACGTAACTGTGGTGATTTTGCCCTTGCTAGAGTGGGAGTGTCTGCTCGAGTCAAATCCAGATTTCCTCGAGTGTGGCTCAGGTACCAGCAGTCTCCTAGGGGACTTTTTTTTGGTCTCCTTCCTCCTTCTGCCTCCCTGGAATGCTTCTTTCAGTAGGCCCTCTCCCACCTCCCATAGCCTGCTTCATGTCTGATCTGCTTGCTGCCTGCTATGTTGATAAGTCGGCACCACCATAAACAAGATTAGGGCCTGCATGGATTTGTATGTACATGTACTTTTTTCTTTTCCCCCTTTTTATAGTTCATTTGGTTTGTTTCTTGTTAGTTTACTATTTCATTGACGATTGGTGGGACTTGGTTTGCCATGCAGGCTTTCAGTGTGAAGATAGAAGAGCTTGGCATCGCAATGGCTGTATGCATGCATTTTTTGCATGAGATTTTTCTCTCTGCATGAAAAGGTTGTTGAGGGACATGAGAAATATGCCAAGAAATTGCTGGGGGTTTTCCCAGTGTATGTATTGCTGCACCATCAATGTATAGGATTCATTTTTCTCGGATTCTCTG
>JAWQFJ010002417.1:67500-152490 GCA_034096865.1 Theodoxus fluviatilis
GTTCGGAGACACCCACCTCCACATGTTCTACAGGTGCTGCTCATGGCAGGTCATTGGTAGTGTTAGAGTGGCATAACCTCGTCACTGCTCAGCATTCTTTATATGCATGTGTATGATATTCAGAGATGTGCAAGAATTTGACATATATGGTTTATATGTGATCAGAGTGTCAATAAAGGAGTTGTCCTTACTGTTATTCAGGTATGAATCTTGTTGTCCCATTTGGAAAAACTTGAATGGAAATTGTTGGTATGGGATCTAATCACCATGTAACCAGAGGGAAACTCAAACTGTAACACCAGGATGGAAAAAGTTAAAACTAATATGATGAAGGTGGCAGTAGTGGATAAGAGAAAGATGTTTCTCCTCATAGTGCAGTTAAGTTTCTTCTCCCTGACTCTTTCTGTGCTGGCATGCATTATGACTGCATTAATCTTAAGTCTCGTCCACTGCCCCTAAACCTCTTCACCTCTCTTCAAATCCCACTCAAACTCTGTAGCTGTGTTTGACCCAGGCAGACATAGGGAGACACAGATGGATGGATGGGTGGGTGGGTGGATGGAAAGACAGATTGATGGACAGACAGATTGATGGACAGACAGACTAACACATGGACAGACACACAGACACACAGACAAAAACAAATGCAAAAAGACATATTTTGGTTCTGCCCATTGTCAGATGCACTCACACATCAAATCATACCACAGTGATGCCACTCCCTTTCCAGCAACCCCCTGTGGGTTCGGGGTAAGAATTGACCCACTGCGTCTCCCTACGCAATTCGTAAGAGGCGAATAACTAGGGACACCGTGACTTGGTTTGCATTTACTCTAACTGTTCTAGTGATTATCATGCTCAATGGCTCTATATAGCCTATGAAGGCTGATAGGCCGTAAAACTCCATCCATCCATCCATCCATCCATCCCTTTCCAGCAATGACAATCCTGAGAATGACAAGGCAAACGGTCTGGAATCCACTTTGCTCAACAAACCATGGGTGGGCAACCGATGCATGAACCCTGGCAAGTACACCGTGCCGTGAGTATCCCTCATCTGCATATAGTCCTTGCCCTTTCCACCCTGACTTTATACTGCAGTGACCTTTGATTCACATTTGAATCTTTGTATTCTTTGTAACTATTAAATTGAGCAAATAACCTTTGAAGGCATTGTTAGGACAGAAGGTGTGAACGTGAAGTATGCAAAGTAATTTAATTTCCTTCCGATCATGCAGAATAGAATAAATGTGTTCTCTTCTGCTTCTAAAACAAGCTGACATTTCAAGGTACATGTATGTGGTCTGATTAGATCTGGAAATTTCAGAGTTCCAGCTAAAAACCCGTCTTGTTATGTTTGAATGCAAAGCACTTGTAGAGAATTGGAACCAGCAGAACTGCTGCTCACTGGCACTAGAGGTTAATGAATCAGTCTGGGAGAGAGGACAGTCTTCTGCATCCTCTTGAAGGCTGAGACTGACTGTTTTGAGTTGTAATGGAAGGGCACTCCAAAGTCTTGGTGCAGCTAACGCAAAGGCCTTATCTCCATTTCTATGTTATGTGAATTATTTGAAATTTGTAGCAGCTTTTCTCTTTCCTCCTTTTCTCTTCATGTTGATGATCGAGATTTACCATATCAGAGATAAAGTCAAGAAACTAATGGATATACAGCTGTCAGGACAAAATGATGACGCTTCCTAAAAATTGTTATTTTTTGTTTTTAGATTGGCTTTTCATAAAAGCTAAAGCCAGTTTGCCCCCCCCCCCCCCCCCCCCCCCCCCCCCAAATGTGAATGTGACTTTAATTGTGGTGGCCCTTCCACATCAAACTTTAGTGCTGAAATAATAACTTCATGGAATCCTTAAAAAGTTTTCTTCAAAATCTGTGTGCCTGATGCCAGCTTTGAAGTACAAGTGGAAACTGACCTCACCTAACTGTTGCTGAAGGTGAGCAAAGACCACGCATGCCGGAGTGGGTTGTGCATGCAGTGTTGCTGTGCTGCAGGAACTTCCCCTGTGAGACAAGCCAGAGTCCAAGTGCCTGGACCGCCAGACCTCCGCTGACAGGAAACATCTCCCTGGACTCGCCCGCCTGTGACTGCTCCTCTGGCAACATGAAATGTCCCCCGGGTCTGTGCTGTCTGTTTTCTAGTGTCCTCCAAGTCTGTGCTGTCTGCTTTGTAGTGTCCCCCAGGTCTGTGCTGTCTGCTTTCTAGTGTCCCCCAGGTCTATGCTGTCTGCTTTCTAGTGTCCCCCAGGTCTATGCTGTCTGCTTTGTAGTGTCCCCCAGGTCTGTGCTGTCTGTTTTCTAGTGTCTTTCAGGTCTGTGCTGTCTGCTTTGTAGAGTCCCCCAGGTCTCTGCTGTCTGCTTTGTAGTGTCCCCCAGGTATATGCTGTCTGCTTTGTAATGTCCCCCAGGTCTGTGCTGTCTGCTTTCTAGTGTCTTTCAGGTCTGTGCTGTCTGCTTTGTAGTGTCCCCAGGTCTGTGCTGTCTGCTTTGTAGTGTCCCCCAGGTCTGTGCTGTCTGCTTTCTAGTGTCCCCCAGGTCTATGCTGTCTGTTTTCTAGTGTCCTCCAGGTCTGTGCTGTCTGCTTTGTAGTGTCCCCAGGTCTGTGCTGTCTGCTTTCAAGTGTCCCCCAGGTCTGTGCTGTCTGCTTTGTAGTGTCCCCCAGGTCTGTGCTGTCTGCTTTTTAGTGTCCCCCATGTCTATGCTGTCATCTTTCTAGTGTCCCCCAAGTCTGTGCTGTCTGCTTTCTAGTGTCCTCCAGGTCTGTGCTGTCTGCTTTCTAGTGTCCCCCATGTCTGTGCTGTCGGCTTTCTAGTGTCCTCCAGGTCTGTGCTGTCTGCTTTCTAGTGTCCCCCAGGTCTGTGCTGTCTGCTTTCTAGTGTCCTCCAGGTCTGTGCTGTCTGCTTTCTAGTGTCCTCCAGGTCTGTGCTGTCTGCTTTCTAGTGTCCCCCAGGTCTGTGCTGTCTGTTTTTTAGTGTCCCCCAGGTCTGTGCTGTCTGCTTTGTAGTGTCCCCCAGGTCTGTGCTGTCTGCTTTGTAGTATCTCCCAGGTCTGTGCTGTCTGCTTTGTAGTATCTCCCAGGTCTGTGCTGTCTGTTTTTTAGTGTCCCCCAGGTCTGTGCTGTCTGTTTTTTAGTTTCCCCCAGGTCTGTGCTGTCTGCTTTGTAGTGTCCCCCAGGTCTGTGCTGTCTGCTT
Organism: Theodoxus fluviatilis; assembly: GCA_034096865.1. Classification (NCBI taxonomy): domain Eukaryota; kingdom Metazoa; phylum Mollusca; class Gastropoda; order Cycloneritida; family Neritidae; genus Theodoxus; species Theodoxus fluviatilis. The sequence continues at coordinate 70,702 of JAWQFJ010002417.1, forward strand.
TGTAGTATCTCCCAGGTCTGTGCTGTCTACTTTCTGTTGGTCACTGTTTCCATCTGCTTCTCTCAGTGTATGCCTGCTTATCTACCAGGTCTGTGCTGTCTGCTTTCTATCGGTCACTTTTTTCATCTTCTTCACTCTGTGCATGCCTGCATACTTACCAAGAGCATTAGAAGAGTTCGGTGGAAGGTAAATTGTCTAAAATTGTTCTTGTAATTAGTTGTATTCCTTGGTAGATGTTTTACCCATTGTGCTCTCCTTTCTTAAGGAAGTGGAGTGTGTGTTGTTGTTGCTGTTGTTGGTTGTTTGTTTTGGTTTGGTTTGTTTTTTGGGGGGGAAGGGAATGTTCCTTTTTTATATAAGTGGATTTTTTCCTTTCCTTTTTTTGACTCACATGCGAAGCAAAAGTGAGTCTATGTACTCACCTGTTTCGTCCGTCCGGGCATCCAGGCGTCCGGGCGTCCGAAAACTTTAACGTTGGATTTTTCTCGGAGACTATTAAGTCTATCAATACCAAATGTGGCATGATGGTGTATGATGACAAGGCCTCAAAAAACATACATAGTGACTTAACCTTACTTCAAGGTCAAGGTCGCAGGGGCCATAAATGTTGTCTAAAAAACAGCCATTTTTCACATTTTCTCAATTTTCTCTGAAGTTTATGAGATTGGATACCTCACCTATTTATGGTATATAGGGCAAAGTAAGCCATATCTTTTGATACCAGTTTGGTTGACCTTGCTTCAAGGTCAAGGTCACAGGAGCTCTTCAAAGTTGGATTGTATACATATTTTGAAGTGACCTTGACCCTGAACTATGGAAGATAACTGTTTCAAACTTAATAATTATGTGGGGCACATGTTATACTTTCATCATGGTCACATATCATCAAGGTCAAGGTCACTTTGACCCTTATGAAATGTGGCCAAAATGGGGTAGTGAACCACTAAAAGTGACCATATCTCATGGTAGAAAGTGCCAATAAGCACCATTGTGCTTCCTATGTCTTGAATTAACAGCTTTGTGTTGCATGACCTTGGATGACCTTGACCTGGGTCAAGGTCACATATATTTTGGTAGGGAAAATGTGTAAAGCAGTTCTTAGCGTATGATGTCATTGCTAGGTTTAGTTGTTTGACCTTGACCTTGAAGGTCACCTGAAGGTCAAGGTCATGTAAAGGTCAAGGTCAAGCATGTGAGTCGTATGGGCTTTGCCCTTCTTGTTTTCTTGTGCGCTCATCAGATATACAAGGTTGGAGGATAACATGTTTGGTTTCCCTCATACTTGTAGTCAAGGGTAAGTTGCTGTGATCACCCTGGACATTTTTCTATCCAAGTCAAAACTGAAAGAAGGGATCCATCAAAGATGTAAGCTTGGTTTTAAGCTGCCATTATCTTCAATATCAGTATCATGTTCTTTTTTACTGTTGTCACATCATCATCAACATCATCATCATCATCATCATCATCATCATCATCATCATCGTTGTCTTCATTGTTGCTGTTGTCATCATCATCATCACTGTCAGCAAGGGAAAGCACCTGAGTGGGACATGGCATGAAGGTTGAGTTCCTGTGTCCAGGTGCTGGAGGTCCCATGCCGTCCAGGAGACTGCTGCCCACTGCGGAGTACCTGTACAACACCACTGGCCTGAACATCAGCGATTGGCTGGTCAAAACTGATGGAGACACAAACTACATCCAGAGAAGGTTTGTATTTTCAATAAATATTTTTCTTGTGACTTATCTTTATGCTGTGAAGTATCCAAACATCATCAAAGACTGCTTTTTTGTTGATAATGTTCAAGATTATGTATTTTTAGTGAAATTGGTAGAGGTGTATAAAGTTCATAGCATATTTATTTACATTTTTTTAAATTGTAATTTTTTAAGATAGTTGTTTCCTTTGTTTGTTTATGTTTGTTTGTTTATATATTTGTTGTTAGCATATATTCCTCTTTCTTTTCCATCATTTCACACATTATTGATTGCCTGCAAATGTGTTGGGTTTTTTTACATCACAAAAATGATACCTTCAGCATTCCTGCCTCTTTTGTGAACTAGTCATGTTGTGAAACATTTTCTTCATGTCTAGCACTTGAATTGTTTTCAAGTAATACTTCAGTTATTGTGGCCTTGAGCTTCGAAATCACTGCTCTTTACATCTTTTTTTCATTATCAGGTATGGAGGCCTAAGTTTTGGTGACAAGAATAACTTGGCACAGCTGAACAGGTCCATGGTGATGGAGGTGTTGGATCGCCTGTCCCGGGCCTCCAACAATGGAAGCCAGATCATCTTTGGCAACGAGACCTTGTGGAACGCGACTGCAACTTTCCTTGAGGGAGCAATCAAGCGAGATGTTGCCAAGGTACTGCCTTGCTGTGCCCTGGTGCAGCTCCTCCAGCCTTCGTCTTCTGGTTCCTCTGTGGCTTCTCCTCCTCCTCCTCCTCCTCCTCCTCCTCCTCCTCCTCCTCCTCCTCCTCCTCCTCCTCCTCCTCCTCCTCCTCCTTCCTTCCTTCCTTGCTTCCTTCCTTCCTTCCTTCCTTCTTTCCTTGCTTCCTTCCTTCCTTGCTTCCTTCCTTCCTTCCTTCCTTCCTTCCTCCCTTGCTTCCTTGCTTCCTTCCTTCCTTCCTTGCTTCCTTCCTTGCTTCCTTGCTTCCTTCCTTCCTTGCTTCCTTCCTTCCTTCCTTCCTTCCTTGCTTCCTTCCTTCTTTCCTTGCTTCCTTCCTTGCTTCCTTCCTTGCTTCCTTCCTTCCTTCCTTGCTTCCTTCCTTCCTTGCTTCCTTCCTTGCTTGCTTCCTTCCTTCCTTGCTTGCTTCCTTGCTTGCTTCCTTCCTTGCTTCCTTCCTTGCTTGCTTCCTTCCTTGCTTCCTTCCTTGCTTCCTTCCTTGCTTCCTTCCTTGCTTCCTTTCTTCCTTCCTTGCTTCCTTCCTTCCTTGCTTCCTTCCTTGCTTCCTTCCTTGCTTGCTTCCTTCCTTCCTTGCTTCCTTCCTTGCTTCCTTCCTTGCTTCCTTCCTTCCTTCCTTGCTTCCTTCCTTCTTTCCTTCCTTCCTTCCTTCCTCCCTCCTCCTCCTCCTCCTCCTCCTCCTCCATTTTTCCTGCCTTCAGATTTGTCTACTCATGCTCCTATCTTTTCATTCCACTCCTCCTCCTTTTGATTTTGGCAATACTTCAGAACTTCCCAATTGCTTCTCCTCTTCCTGCACACTGTCAACCTCTTACAGGAGTGCTTCTCCAGTTGCTCTTCCTGATAATGGATGAGTGGGAAGTCTTCTCCATTTAGTTGGTCTGTTTGTGTACATGGGGCCCATGGCCTGTTGTGATACAATGAAACAACAGTCAATGAGTGGTTTGAAGATTTCTGATTTGATATTCTGTAAGCATGTGTATGGCATGACTACAGAAAAGGGAGGAGTATGCCAAACAGAAACAAAAGCAATAACAAAAATCTTGTCTGGTTGTAGTTATATTTTTGTTTTTGCAATGACAATTGCAAAACACCTGGAAATTAGTATTGACATTAACTTAGTCATGTTGGGATGTGCTTTCTTCAAGTGTGTTGCCTTCATGTGCAGGTGTGGTTTAACAACAAGGGCTGGATCTCCTCGGTCACCTACATGAACATCCTCAACAACCTGATTCTGCGCAGTGGTCTGCCAGCAGGCCTGGATCCTGCAGACTTCGGCATCACCACCATCAACCACCCCATGAACTACACGCGCCAGCAACTCTCAGAAGAGGCTATGTGAGTCTTGCAGTTGGCCCTCTGTGCTCTCTGTGAGCAGTAACAAACTTGACTGTGATCAAATATGCAGCTCTTGAGAACCTGCTGTGGACCCAACTTGAGAAGAAAAGAGGAATGCGCTGCTGCAGTTACACGGGGGAAAATTTAGCTGTGAAACCTTCAAATCCACCTGTGGTTTATGACTAAATTTTTCAAGACAGATTGTTGTGTTTTGCTTATTAATTAATCTGCTTATGTTTTTATTTCAAAGAATTATTCTTCTTTTGAAGACCTTTTTAAAGTGCTTCCTCTTTAAGGACACAAATACTAGGGTCCACTGTAGTTAATTATGCATGAACACTTTTGATTTCAATCTCACACAGCCATAGTATTTGGTAATGTTTAATGTTTTTTCAGCAGTGTTACAGATTTATGTAAGATGGCCTTTTCATTTTGTACACTCATAGTGAAGCTGTTGGTCATGAAAACTTTGGTAACTCAGAAAAACTTGCATCCCTCACATTTACAGTATTGGCCTGTACAGTTGCATCTGACAGTGTTGTGGCTCCTGTCTTCCAGCGCTGCTAGCCTTGCCGATGTCATCGTGGCCATCTGCGTCATCTTTGCCATGTCTTTCATCCCTGCAAGCTTTGTCCTCTTCCTCATCGAGGAGCGCGTCTCCAGTGGCAAGCACCTCCAGTTTGTTAGCGGCATCAAGCCTGCAGTCTACTGGGTGGCCAACTTCTTATGGGACATGGTGAGCCACCGCATGAACTGTGCCCAGAGCTACTTGATGTAGCAAGGCTGCAGTGATAGCTTGTAGGTTTTTCTATGCCTCATCTGCTTGAGATTTTAGTCGGCACATGTGAATGCAGTTCTTTGTATATTTGTTAAAGAGGCTGTTCTTAGAGGAATGCCAGTACCTTGTCAGAGCAGTTTGGCTTTGTTAGGCTTGTCTATGTAATGGCATGTTAGTGTTTGATGAAAGAAAAATCATCTATTTGGAGTGCATTGGCATCATCAGTGTCTTTTTTTAATAAACAAATTTCATGGTGGGGTACTTTGATCATGTTCATTTCAGTTGTGTAACAAAAGTTGATTTTGGCAGACTGAACAAAATATGTGTTTGTTAGATATTGCAATCTTGTATAAGTGAAGCTTCAAGCTGTATTTTTCCATGCTTCAGGTAAACTACCTGATCCCAGCAGTTCTGTGCATCTTCATATTCCTGGCCTTCAACCAGCAGGCCTATGTGGGTGGCAACAACGCTGCCTGTCTGGTGGCCCTGCTCTTCCTCTATGGGTGTGTGGAACTTCTGTTGCTTGGCATCTTCTCTGTGGCACTCATGTAATCTTCCGAGTGTTCAAGTTTATGTGACATGGAAGTCCTGTAACATGTGTCCTTTGAAAATCAAATAAAGATGGGGAAGGTGAGAAGATATGTATGAATATCTACTTGGATGTGATTTCTCATATTCACTGCATATTGTTGATTGGACAGTTCATATAAGAGTTATATGGCATATCAAGCTTTTGCATTGATTTTCGTTCAATAATGGCATGTAGAGTATGGATATCATTAATAATAATAATAATAATAATAATAATAATAATAATAATAATAATAATAATAATAAATAGCATTTATAACGTGCATTTCTTGCAAGAAATCAATGCGCGGGCATAGCCACATTTACACGCAGTTACTCGTCAGTCATACTACATAGCACAACACTCGTACGACTATCATACCAGGACTTGAAGAAAAAAAACACAACTAGGAGGTTACAGAAAAGCAAGACGAAACATATGGATTTATAACTGAGATTTAAAAATGGACATAGTTGGTGCATCACGTAGGCCAGCCGGCAGGGAATTCCAGACACTAGGGGCAATGAAACTGAAACTACGCTCTCCGAAAGACTTCGTACTATGCTTTGGAATTTTCAGAAGCTTTTCACTTGATGAGCGGAGAGAACGGGAAGAGTGATAGGTACAAAGATATGTCGGAAGGGTTGAATCAAAATGACGGTACGCCAAAACAGCAATTTTGTACTGGCAGCGGAAATTAACGGGAAGCCAGTGTAGATGTTTCAGGAGGGTTGTCACATGATCGGGCTTGCCCTTCATAAGAACCAGACGTGCCGCACTGTTTTGAACTCTTTGCAGACGGTATAGTTGTTCTGCCGGAAGACTTGCCAGGACTGAATTCCAGTAATCCAGTTGTGACGTGATCCTGGCAGTTACTATCCTAGCACAGGTAGTGTCCTGAGTTCACCAGATGATGAGTATCTCATCCCCTTTGACTTCTCTGTGAGGTGTGGGTAGTCATGGTGACCAGAGTGGCGTTTGTTTCTCTACAGGTGGGCCATTGTCCCCATGATGTACCCCTTCTCTCGGGTGTTTGAGGTGCCCAGCGCCGCCTTTGTGGTGCTGTCCTGTGGCAACGTCTTTCTTGGCATGGTCTCCACCCTGGCCACCTTCATCCTGGAGTTGCTGCAGCAGGATGACAAGGTTGGGATTCCCCTGTGTCACTGGACTGTCTGTCCCAGTGTGTCTCTTTGTCACTTTGCCTTTTAGAGGGTTTGCCTGGTTGTGTGTCAATCTGTCAGAACATTGGTCTGCTGGTTGATATAGTGTGTTCTACAGATCCATCAGTTCATCTGATTGTTGGTCGGTGATAAGTCATTCTTTTGACTGTTCTCTCTTCCTCTGTTACAATCTCTTTCTTTGTCTGTTGCTGACCTTTTTCCTCCTTCCCCTGCTTCCTGTATGTCTGTCTGTGTGTCTGTCTGTGTGTCTGTCTGTGTGTCTGTCTGTGTGTCTGTCTGTGTGTCTGTCTGTGTGTCTGTCTGTGTGTCTGTCTGTCTGTCTATCTGTCTGTCTGTCTGTGTGTCTGTCTGTGTGTCTGTCTGTCTGCCTGCCTCTCTCTCTCTCTCTCTCTCTCTCTCTCTCTCTCTCTCTCTCTCTCTCTCTCTCTCTCTCAATATATATATATATATATATATATATATATATATATATATATATGTGTGTGTGTGTGTGTGTGTGTGTGTATGTCAGCACACACAAGTGCATATATTCCAAGACAGGTATTTCATTTCCTTGTGCATTGCAGGAGCTGGCAGAAATCAATGACATCCTGAAGCAGGTGTTCCTCCTGCTGCCCCACTACTGTCTGGGTCGTGGCCTCATTGAAATGACTTCTGAGCAACTACAGGCAGACATCGTCGCCCAGTTCGGTCAGTTTCAGACTCTTGGGATAAAAAGGAGAAAAATGGGTCTTGGGTGATGCCATGAATATCATTATTTGGTTTTGAATTGTTAGGTAGAAGGTGCAGAGGACAGGATATTTTGGGTCATTAACTCATCAAAGACCTAAGGTCTTATTTGCAATGGGCATTATCAATAGCTTGATAGTGGGTGTTGCAACTTCATATAGTACATTTCCCCTGTGGGTTGGAAGTAAAAGCAGACTTACTGTATCTGCCCATGCAATTTGTTAAAGGTGAATGACTTGGGAAATCGCGACTTGCCTTGCTCTTGTTCTAACCAGCTGTAATAATTTATCGCAATCAATGGCCTTAAATAGCCAACCAAGGCTGAAAGGCAATACAATTCCTTCCATCCATCCATTTAATTTGGTTACAAATGTGGAGTTAAGATGCAGAAATTTTATCAGTAGATTTGTGTTGTAGATATCCTGAATCATCTACCAAGATTACCCAGCTTGCTTTCATGAAGTACATAGGGTTTTTTTAGGAGAAGAAGATGCTGTTGTCTCTTATACATGTGGCTTTTGAGGCTGTGCATGATTTGCATCAGAATAGTTGTGTACTGTCTGCAGTAGTTGTTACAGTTGCTACCTTGCTGCATCAGAATAGTTGTCTACTGTCTGCAATAGTTGTTACAGTTGCTACCTTGCTGCATCAGAATAGTTGTCTACTGTCTGCAATAGTTGTTACAGTTGCTACCTTGCTGCATCAGAATAGTTGTCTACTGTCTGCAATAGTTGTTACAGTTGCTACCTTGCTGCATCAGAATAGTTGTGTACTGTCTGCAATAGTTGTTACAGTTGCTACCTTGCTGCAATAGTTGTTACAGTTGCTACCTTTCTGCATCAGAATAGTTGTGTACTGTCTGCAATAGTTGTTACAGTTGCTACCTTGCTGCATCAGAATAGTTGTGTACTGTCTGCAATAGTTGTTCCAGTTGCTACCTTGCTGCAATAGTTGTTACAGCTGCTACCTTGCTGCATCAGAATAGTTGTGTACTGTCTGCAATAGTTGTTACAGTTGCTACCTTGCTGCAATAGTTGTTACAGTTGCTACCTTGCTGCAATTGTTGTTACAGTTGCTACCTTGCTGCAATAGTTGTTACAGTTGCTAACTTGCTGCAATAGTTGCTACAGTTGCTACCTTGCTGCAATAGTTGTTACAGTTGCTACCTTGCTGCAGTAGTTGTTACAGTTGCTACCTTGCTGCAATAGTTGTTACAGCTGCTACCTTGCTGCAATAGTTGTTACAGTTGCTACCTTGATGCAATAGTTGTTACAGTTGCTACCTTGCTGCAGTAGTTGTTACAGTTGCTACCTTGCTGCAATAGTTGTTACAGCTGCTACCTTGCTGCAATAGTTGTTACAGTTGCTACCTTGCTGCAATAGTTGCTAGAGTTGCTACCTTGCTACAATAGTTGTTACAGTTGCTACCTTGCTGCAATAGTTGTTACAGTTGCTACCTTGCTGCATCAAGAAGAAGCCTTGCAACCAGTTCTGTGTCAAATTGCAGGAGAGAAGTACGAGTACAACCTGTTCCAGTGGAACATTGTGGGAAGAAATCTCTTCAGCCTCGCCATGATCGGCATCTTCTTCTTCATCCTCAACCTCCTCATTGAATACAACTTCTTCATCAAGAGAAAGTAAGGTCACTTGTGCAGTGTGGCAGTAACAGCAGTGATATTCAGTATTTCACCTTTATTTCATACAGTACAGATCACTTGTAATTTGTTTGAGGTGTGCTCTGACTGTAAGCTATAGTAAGGGACCCATGCTAACTCAACAGTCTAGTGTCGGCCTTTCCAGCAACCAAACAGTCAGTCACTGAGTCATTTGATTTCTCCAAAGTCAGCCTTTCATTTTGGTAATTTTGCCTTTCAAGATCTTTTGCATTTGTGTTTGTATGCGAGCCTATGAGTGAGGCTTGTGTAATCACAGTTTTCAAGTGTGTTAATGCATTTTTAACCCTTTAAAGTGCCCATTACCACCCTATTATTCCACTTTAATTTTCTGTTATGTCTGCTGAAGTTCAGAGAAATTTTGAGGAATTAACTTCCCTATGTTGGGAGATAAAGGACACAATAGAGGGTTTCATTTGTGTGTGTGTGTGTGTGTGTGTGTGTGTGTGTGTGTGTGTGTGCACGCGCGTGTGTGTGTTATATTTCTAACAACCGATTGTGAATGCCTCTGGAAAATGTTTATTGCAGGGTTCAAGGTTCAGACTGTCATTTATCTGTTGTCCATCATCAAATGAGTATTATATGGAATGCACTGTGCCGTGTCTCCACAGGGACATGCAGCCCCTGACAGAGCCGGATGACCAGGAGGACATGGATGTTGCCAGGGAGCGACATCGGATCAACTCTGGAGGGGCAGATGGTGACATCCTGGCACTCAAGAATCTCTCCAAGGTCAGCATCAGAGAATAATTGACTTGTTGTGGTGGTGGCATCACTGGGGATGCATGGGGACCCAGTTAGGCACATCGTTATAACATTTTAAGGGGGGCCTGGGAAATGAGAAAACTGGTAGTTTTCCTTCTTTTTAAGCTAATGTCACCAGCCAATACCCACCCCAAATAACGATGTTTGTAAACTTTGTATTTGAATGTTGTTAAAGTTCCTTGTTTGTTTGGATGGACTGAGTATTCTCTAATAGTGTCCATAAACTGATAGCAAGTAGCCCTCCTTTATTGTGCATGAACCCTTTCAGTTTTCTCTCATGCAGCATTGGCTACCAATTGTTGGGGTTTTTTCCTGTTCGAAAGAAGTTATTTTTTCCTGTGATTATTTATAGGCACGGATTTGTTTGTTCCATTTGTGTAGGTTATGGATTTATGGCTACAGCTGTGATTCTTTAGCTCTCGTGGAGTGTATTTTGCATAAATGGCCTGCACACAGCGTTGTCCTCAGCATAGTTCAGGGCTTGTTCTCACCTGAATCCTGCAGGTGTACAAGTCCCGGGGAAGGAAGGGCAAGATGACTGCAGTTAGCAATCTGTGTCTTGGAGTCCCTAAGGGCCAGTGCTTTGGCCTGCTGGGGGTCAACGGGGCTGGCAAGACCACCACCTTCAAGATGCTGACTGGAGACATCCCTGTGACTAGTGGCTCCGCCAGCATCGGTGGAATTAGGTAAGCAGAGAGACTGAAGGTGGCCATTAATTAGGTAAGCAGAGAGACTGAAGGTGGCCATTAATTAGGTGAGCAGAGAGACTGAAGGTGGCCATTAATTAGGTAAGCAGAGAGACTGAAGATGGCCATTAATTAGGTAAGCAGAGAGACTGAAGGTGGCCATTAATTAGGTAAGCTGAGAGACTGAAGGTGGCCATTAATTAGGTAAGCAGAGAGACTGAAGATGGCCATTTCAGCAATTAAGGGAAGTTTTCATAGGTAGTTTAGTGTGTGTGAAGCATTGTGGTACTTAAAACAAGTAAATGCTTCTTCATTGTCAGAGAATGACATTTTGATATTGCATGTAAGATTGCTTCTAATATATATTTAAAAAACAAGGTCACCAAATTAAAGTTTATTTGTGATCATGAAATGCTGTGGATCTGCTTTCAACAATGTAGCATAAGGAAAGTTCCTGTAGTTAACTTGTGATGGTCGGTGGAAAGGTTGGAGTCAAATAAGACGCAGTGCGAAGTTGAGTCACTTTCCACTCTTCACTGGGTGTTGTACAAGCTCTTAACTTCTGGACCCGGGTGGTGAAATGGTCTCCCTGGCTGCAATGTTCCTCTGTTAAATGATGGAATGGATGGATGGGAACAGATTTACCTAAACGTGCAACCGTTGACTCCTTTATTCTGACGTCATAGTCCCAATAGGAACTAAATCAGTCAAAACCTGACAAGGGAAACAACTTTGTAAACATAGGCCTAAATATTGCACGCTGTTACACTTTGTGATAGGTGCACCCCATGACACAAACTCAGTAGATGCACAACACACTCGGCGACAGGTGCACCTCATCACAACTGAAAATGTGACTTACTAGTCAACAGTACAAAAACGGGCCTCATGTAAATAAATGTTAAAGGAGTGAATGTCACTGTTATAGCTCTGGGTCAATAAACTGAAGTCTATGTCTGTCTCACTACTCTGTGCTTTCTGTTTCTGGCAGCATCCTGAAAGACATAGATGGGGTGCGACAGCTGATGGGCTACTGCCCCCAGTTTGACGCCCTGGATTCCCTGCTGACAGGCCAGGAACACCTGGAGTTCTATGCCAGAGTGAGGGGCATCCCTGAGTCAGAGGTTAAACAGGTGAGTCTGACCAGCCTTCCGCTTTCATGATATGTTTAGGCAAAGCTTCCATGTTCTTGACCTGGAAGGTGTCTTTGCTGCCAGCATCTTGGAACCCTCACTGAATATTCTCATTGAACTTGTGGAATGATGAGCCCCTGATTGAGCTGCTTGAGCCAGAAGTGACAGCTTGTGAGGGAGGATATTAATCAGCTCCGCAAATGCAGTACTTACTTAAGCTACCAGAGAAATTGTTCTGCAGATGATTTTGAGATAATATTTTTCAACTCATACTCTGTCTTGACAGTGACATTTCCTGTGGAATTTTCCTCTGATGATGACTAATTAAATGTTAGGAAGTATAAGTGAGGATGCCATGTTTTTGTGGGGAAATGGAGTAGAGCTATACCCTCTACAGCTCTTGTATAAACGACACTTCAAGAATTGTTGTATCTATTATTCCATGCAAAGTATGAAGATTTGACATGTTTGGCCGTGCAGGTTGCCAGTTGGTGCATCAAGAAACTGAACCTGAGTCGACACGCCTCGAAGGTGGCAGGCAGCTACTCCGGAGGCAACAAGAGGAAACTCTCCACCGCCATCGCCCTCGTTGGAAACCCTCCCATCATCTTCCTGGTTGGTTACCAACTTGATCCTTGTGGCTTTGTTTGGTTTGTGGGGATTTAACTGTGCCAAAGACTTCAGGAAAAGGGAGGCATTATCTAGCACACAAATTTAGATAATTGTAGCAAGCTTTTAACTGCAACTCTTACAACGTCCCACTGATACATTAAGCAGTTGGAGTGGAATCTGGTAAAGTATTTTCATTCAACACAAACATAGGGAGAAAATTTGCATTTTATCTTCATTACTTACCATGTCCCACCCCAATCTTTCCAAGAATCAGTGGGATGTACAAAAATTATGGAAGAAAATGTGCATTTATTTATGGTGTTTGGTTGAATTATAAACTTGAGTCATTTTTAAGTTTGATGGAAGGACAGGAATGTATGTGATGGTATTTTAACATGGCATGCTCATTTGAGTAAAAATAAAGTTCATGTTCGTACATTGTGAGAAATTTTCAACCCAAGAATCCAAGCCTGTACGTGGTGTGGATGATTTAACTGCTCTGTGTGAACTATCAGATGAGACAGTAAACATCAGTTTACACATGTTTCAGTGTGTGATCTCAGAATCGCATTGCTTTGGAAAATATTTACTTGTCTACTTGCATGTCACGTGGCATGCCTCTGCCCCCCCCCCCCCCCCCCCCCCCCCCCCCCCCCATCTCAGGCGCGACCTCGAACTGAAGAAAAAAGACCTGCCAATAAGGGAGCGTGTTCCCCGCGAGGCTCTGTGGCAAGAGCAGTAGCGCACTGGACCTGCAATCAGAGGGTGCGGGGTTCGAAACGTCTCGGATTCCAGAGTTGCATCCTTGAGCAAAAATGCTTAATTCCGATTGCTTCTCCCCGCCCCTGCCAAATACAGTGGCAGAAAGACGGACACCTGGAGGTCAGTCCAGGTGTGGCCCACCCCCCGAGAGTGTAAGGAAGATTATAGGGCCGAAACACTCAGCGACGGGGGCTCTTCCTCTGAAGACCGTCTTCTGCTTCGCTCCGTAGGGAGTTTCTAGCTACTGTATGCAAGTTGAAAGACATTTAGGCAGTTTATGTGATGGGAATAACTGCTCTGTGAGACCTGTCAGCTGAGACCAAAAACATTAACTTATCATCTGTGGGATCCCAGGAACCTTTTGCTCAGGAAATTTTGTCTTGTCCACTTGCATAAGTGTGCACGTCTTAAATTAAGGAACAGTTAGACTGGGATAGGCAGAAGGGGTGATTTGCCATGGTACCACTTTGCTTTAATTCTCTACAGGATGAGCCCACCACAGGGATGGACCCCAAAGCCAAGCGTTTCCTGTGGAACTGCATCAGCAGTATCGTGAAAAGTGGACGCTCAGTCATTCTCACCTCCCACAGGTAATGTGGTGTACTTAGTCTGTCCACAGTGACTTTCCTGTTCCAGCCCACATCATTTTAGAGTTGGCTGCCCTTTTCCACTTGTACATTGCTCTTGTGAACCATTTCTCAAATCTCATATTTGTTACATGGCTCGCCTTTGTGAACCATCTGTGTGTGTTTAAAAAATAATTCCTGCTTATTTTAAGGTCTAGGCATATTCTGAAACAACTGTCCTAGGCACTCATCTGGCATGACTCAATTGCTTCCGTTGCTTTATGATTATTTGACTGAAGTTTTCTCCCTTGCCTCCTCTTACCCACCCACCACCCACCCCACCCCCACCCCACCCCCACCCCACCCCACCACCCACCACCCCCCACCAACCCCCATCCCACCACCAACCCCCACCCCACCCCTTACCACCCCACCCCACCCCCCCACCACCCCCCACCACCCCCCCACCCCCCACCACCCCCCACCAATCCCCATCCCACCACCAACCCTCACCCCACCAACCCACCACCACCCCACCCCCACCCCACCCCCAACCCCCACCCCCACCCCCACCCTCCCAATGATATACCATGTGGATTGCATCATCAACACACACTCCAAGTGGTAAGCGGGATGTCACATCTATTGCTCCTGTCCTGTTCCAGCATGGAGGAGTGTGAAGCTCTGTGTGGGCGACTGGCCATCATGGTCAATGGATGCTTCAAGTGCATCGGCAGCACCCAGCACCTCAAGTCCAGGTGAGGCATCTCAGATTTGTCGGCCTTGATCCACTGCATGATGAAAGGGAAAGTGCCAAGTTAGGGGTGTTTTGATACCATAGTTGAGGATGTTTTCATGAATATGATGGCATACTTGAAAAAACTTACTACTGCAAGATAAGTTGGATTATAACAAATAAACACTTATTCGATCAACTGACACCAAGATGTTTGCATACTATGTTCCACTTTGAATATACTTCGTCCATTGAATGTAGAACTTCATGCTAGTAACATACAATGTCTCCAAATTGAAATCACGTGATCTTCCCCTCTCATTCAGTGCCGAGTTCACAAATCGACTTCTAACACAAAGTTTCACTTTTCTCTACACTAGAGAGAGAGAGAGAGAGAGAGAGAGAGAGAGAGAGAGAGAGAGAGAGAGAGAGAAAATCACAAATAATATGTGCAGTTTGAACATATTTTCATTGCTTTTTTTGCTTCGGAAAAAAGTTGGCACTTTTCCTTTAAAGGACCCTGCATCCCACTTCACTGCCCACCCTTCTGGTTTTATCTTTCGCTGAATATATAGTTATTGTTACTAATTTGTTACAGGCCATCATTTGCATTGTGCATATTGAATGCAGGAAGTCTTTGTGTTACAAGTTGAATTTGCCATAGCAGTTTTTATGCCTGCTTTCAAGAGGAGAGGATAGAATGATCAAGATGCATCATGGATGGATATTTGGATCCATGATGCACACTAGGAGTGAGATTTTTACACGAAGAAGATTGATTTTTGACTCACATGCGAAGCAAAAGTGAGTCTATGTACTCACCCGTTTCGTCCGTCCGGGCGTCCGGGCGTCCGAAAACTTTAACGTTGGATTTTTCTGAGACTATTAAGTCTATCAATACCAAATGTGGCATGATGGTGTATGATGACAAGGCCTCAAAAAACATACATAGTGACTTGTCCTTGCTTCAAGGTCAAGGTCGCAGGGGCCATAAATGTTGTCTAAAAAACAGTCATTTTTCACATTTTCTCAATTTTCTCTGAAGTTTTTGAGATTGGATACCTGACCTATATATGGTATATAGGGCAAAGTAATCCCTATCTTTTGATACCAGTTTGGTTGACCTTGCTTCAAGGTCAAGGTCACAGGAGCTCTTCAAAGTTGGATTGTATACATATTTTGAAGTGACCCTGACCCTGAACTATGGAAGATAACTGTTTCAAACTTAATAATTATGTGGGGCACATGTTATACTTTCATCATGAGACACATTTGGTCACATATCATCAAGGTCAAGGTCACTTTGACCCTTATGAAATGTGACCAAAATGGGGTAGTGAACCACTAAAAGTGACCATATCTCATGGTAGAAAGTGTCAATAAGCACCATTGTGCTTCCTATGTCTTGAATTAACAGCTTTGTGTTGCATGACCTTGACATTGGGTCAAGGTCACATGTATTTTGGTAGGGAAAATGTGTAAAGCATTTCTTAGTGTATGATGTCATTGGTAGGTTTAGTTGTTTGACCTTGACCTTGAAGGTCACCTGAAGGTCAAGGCCATATAAAGGTCAAGGTCAAGCATGTGAGTCGTATGGGCTTTGCCCTTCTTGTTTTCCCATTCAATTGTATTTTATCAATCTGTTGCAGATTTATGGAGATTTTTTTAAAGTGGAGAAAACACTGCCTTTAAAAACATTAACCACCCAGAAATGCAGAACTTTCAACCCTGCAACATCTGCTCCAGGTTCGGCGACGGCTACACCATCATCCTTCGCGTGGCAGGGGAGAGGCCCGACATGGATGGGGTGAAGCAGTTTCTCACCGAGACGTTCCCCGGCTGCCAGCTGAAGGAGCAGCACCACAACATGGTGCAGTACCAGCTCGGGCCCCAGGAAACCTCGCTGTCCCGCCTCTTCGGCAAGATGGAGGATGCCAAGAAGCGCTATGCCGTGGAGGACTACTCTGTTTCCCAAACCACACTGGACCAGGTCAGATGGCAATTCAAACAGAGAGCTTTTGTGCAGGTTTTATCTAATGACAGTAATGTAAGTTGTTGCTGTAGCAGCAAGGGAAAATGCCGTCTGGTTGTGTAGTGTATGACTCAACAGGATTCTGTCACAAACACAGTGCTGACATTTTAGGAAACTTGAGTTTTCTTCATCTTACCCTGTCTGTTGCCAAACCAAGACCTCATGGAGAATGCCCTTTTCAGGTGTTCATCAACTTTGCCAAGCTGCAGGCTGACTTGCTGGATGAGGAACAGTTGGAGCTTCCTGCAGACCTTCAGGCTCCTTGTTTTAACAGTAAGTATAGATCTGTCTTGAGCATCTACACTCGCAAAGGCATCGGAGAGCATGGACTTCATTTTCAGCTGCTTGTGCCTGATTTCCAAGTACAGAGTGTTTATGCAGAAGTCAGGGGGCAGCAAGTATGCAATGTTTGAAACAAGTAGTGTTTGAGTCAAATGTTTCCAAATGGCAACATTCCCACCCCTTATGCTGTCTGGGGTAGATGCTGTGGAGTTCAGTTCGCTGTGTAAGTATTGAAAGTGTGTGTGTTAGAACAGTCTTCTTCATAATCTCATCTGTGTATGGGATCTCTCCAGCTTTCACCAGGAAATTTGAGACTAGAGTCCAGTGATGAGTTTACAGGTTGGATCCATATCCACATTCAAACTTCACAAACAAAGGTTGCAGTGGATGTTTTGTAGGTAATGCAGACCTCCAAAACAGATGTTCATCTGAACAGATGCATAGGCACATGGCAAGTCATGCAGGCCAAATCACTGGGAATCCTCTGAAAATCTTGTAGGTAAACTTGTAGACACTTGGACCTGCACACAAACACACGTGAGCATGCGCGCGTGCACACACTCATACACACACACACACACACACACACAAACTCACAAGCACTCGCTTGCGCACACATGCACATTTACGCTCTTGCATGTTTGCTCTCACGCCTTGCTTGTATAGTTTGTGGCAGCCTCTCTGAAACTTTTCATGTTCTTATTATTTCTCCAACCATGTGAACCAAGAATTAGGTCAATGCAAGTACTTAAAAAATATTTGACTACCCCAGCAAGAATTGGGTCAGTTACCAGTCTGTCATAGAATGGACACATCAAGAACTTTGAATCCAATAATTTTTTCCCTTTTTTATCTCTAAAAACAAAACACAGTCACTGCAGGTTTATGTTTCTCAAAATAGTACATCTCATCCTTGTTGCTGTTTTCTTTCAGCTCACTGATCGTTTTTCAGCACTTTGTTCGGTGGATATTCCATTAATCATAGATCCACTTGCTTTTGATATATTTTGGAAAGTGGCCACTGACAGGTAATGAAACTGACCTTTACTCCTCAGCAGCGATCTCCTTAACTCCTCCATAGAGTGATGCCAACCTCTGTTTTGAATTCTCAGGCCAGTACATCAGTCTCTCTCCTGTCAGAACAGGCAGTCTCCCCCCTGTCAGAACAGGCAAGCCTGGTAATTGCAGTGTGGTGATCTGCATGGATGTCTATGTTGCCCCGCATTACTCATGTCTCCTGTGGGGCAGCCCTGAGCACTTCACATTGGTTGTCTACTTCGTGACTTGGCACTGCATGTCTCCCATTTGTTGCTCCACTGGACATCTGCTGAGTCACTTGGCACTAGATTGTCTGCAGAGTGAACTGAAATTTGGTCATCTCTTGAGAGAAACCCCTGTGGGTTGGGGGTGAGAATAGACCCACCAGGGTTTCCCTATTCTATTTGGAAAAACTAGGGAAATCGTGTGCTTGATTTGATGACCAATGACCTTACGTAGCCTACAAAGGCTGATAGGCCATAGAACTCCATTCACTCATTCATCAATTCATTCATTTGTTCATTCATTCATTTGTTCATTCTTGAATGAAATTACTCTGGTATGTCTGTCAAGTGACTTCCTATGAGTTCACTATTGAGTGACTTGAAACTGAGTCATCTGCGTCACACTGCCTGGAAGCTATCAGACACCATTGTCTTGCCAGCAAGCAGACTTACCACTACTAGCTGATGAAGAAAGGGAAGCAAGTATCAAGATGATAACAAAAAACTGGCAGCATTAGGTTATGACACTGTTTACTACAAGAATTGATGGACTGGACATTTCATTTTATTTCCGTGATCACTTTCAGGAAACTGGATGATTCCTTTTGATTGCTTTTGACTAGTTTTACTATTGATCAATTGGCTTTGGGAGTGTGCATCTGTTGAATGATGTTGCATGAATTTGTCTGTTGATTGTCTTGAAAGTGGAATGTCTCTGAGCTACTAGAATCTGAGACATATTTTAAGCTACATTTGCTTGATTTCTGTGAAGAGGCTTCACAGTGATTGTGAATTGTGTGACATTAGTGAGCATGGCAGATGAATGAGAGGACATTGCTTTGTCAGTAGAATGGTATTTTTGTGAGAAACTGTGAGTGGCTTGTCACCAAGATGTCTGCTTAATTTCTCTGGAATTGCAATCTTCATCCACCAAAATAAAATTATTTTGCAGTTCTCTGCCGTGATTGCTATTCAATGTGAGAATGCAGGACATGTTGATATTTAGTCATCGTTGTCTGATGTGTTATTACTCCCTTTCTCTTGTTGTGTGCTATGTTGAATTCATGAGTTGACTTTTTATTTTATCATTGAATTTGTTTATAGCCCTCACTTCATCAACATCAAGGAGTAAAATCACTGCTGTTTTTTGAGTGTTGAGTGACATCTGCAAAGACTTGTTACATCAGTGTTGTATTTGTCATTGGCGTTGTTACATGGGACTTGCTGTGCTGTTACAACTGTAGTTGTTTGCACATTTATGCCCTTGTTTCTCTTCTCTTTTCATTCGTGTGTTGATTTTTGTGCTTGATTCTATTTTTCGAAGGATCTACCTCTTTATGAATGCTTTTATTTACATAATTAGCATCACTTGAGAAGAAAGAACTTTTGTCAGGATTGAGAGCTGCTTGTAGCTGTATAAAATAACAAAATCTGTCTTTGGGAGATGTGGAAAGGAACTGCTTTTGAAATGCATGTCAGTAGATAAGGAGGGGGTACACTTCTCCCCCAAAACTTCACATCATTGAAAAATTTTATCCCACAAACTACTTCCATTTCAAAAGTACCATAACTGTTTTTGTATTATCCCTCACGTTGAATTTTTCATCATTATTTGACAAGCACTCAGCTGCAGTTTGGGGCAAGCCTGCATTATTTTCAGTCATATTCCACAGTGGACCAGGCAGATAGCTTACTGACCATTTGCTGACTGATTTCCTTTCTGTCTCTACAGTGCTGGCTCTGGACAACCAGGGCTACGACGCGCAGAGTTTGTCAGGCAGCACAGTGGGCCTCATACGACCAGACAGCGCTCGCAGCAGCACCAGGAGCTTCACCAGCCAGCCGCCTGACATGACTGACGTCTCCATTGCATAGAGAGCCAGGCAGTTTGGGTCCAGCAGAATCGCAGACTTTGGAAGAGTGTGTTTCTTTGAAGAGACATACAGACCTAAAATGCATGACCGAAGCAGAATCTCAGAGGCATGTGTGTGAGGAGCAATGGCCGTAAAGAGCATTCCCATTTGAGTGCAGTGTTTCAGAGACTGGATGTTTTGTTTGTGGCTGTGGAGAGAGTCACTGATGCTGTGTGGACTGTTTGAAGGACTCTTTTTTGAAAGACTATGATGTGTTTCTCCCATTGCTTGCAGTGCATTCTGAGTGAAGGCAGGATAATCCAATCATGGTGGACTCTGATTTCATAATTGGGAAAAACCCAGAGATAAAATTGCTGTTTTTTTCTGCTTGGCAGAAAGCAAGATTTTTACAGACATTTTTCAAGAATGCAGCAGGATGCCATGAAATGCTTTGCTTTGGAAAAGTTTCTGTCTTTTAATGCAGTCTATTCCTTTATGAAGGTATGAAGGATACACAGTCGGTGGTTGCCTTCAACTTTCATGTGGCAGATGAGTGGTGGCCTTGCAACATGATTCAAATGCTAGATAGGAACTGCCTGCCATTTGGAAACCACCATGCAGTGTAGGGTGAGGAAGGCAACAAGGCAGGACTGACTTCTGTTAGGCAAAACCAATATTCTTGCTGAGATAGTGTTGCTGTGATCCTGGTAAGAGCTGACTTCTGAACATTGCATCTATGACAGTCTGCAGCCTTGTGGAAGATGGTGTGTTTGCAGGGCTGCAGCCTTGTGGGAGATAGTGTGTTTGCAGGGCTGCAGACTTGTGGAAGATGGTGTGTTTGCAGGGCAGCAGCCTTGTGGAAGATGGTCACTGAAATGAAACCAGTCAGTGCTGACATAGTCAACTCATATGGGTGATTCTGTCCTGTAAAAAGGTTGTATTGTGTCACCCTCTGATTAGTAAACAAAGATAATCTTCTAACCAAATATCTTACCATTTCTGTCATGTTTACTCACCCTTTATAGTCACAAATTGTAGAGCAGATCTTATTTAAACGTTCTTTAAACACATCTAGTTTGCTTGATTCACACTAATGTGCATATCTAGGCACAAATGGACTGTATATGTATCCCAACATGTGTGTCCTTGTAGAAGCTCAAACCTATAAGTACTCTTGCCCCTACAAGTTTAGCAAATCCATAAAGTTCCAGATGTGCCTCTTGCACTGGAATGCAACTGTTTCAAGTGTCTCAGAATCAGAATGAAGATTTACACATTAGTGCACATGCATGGTGACCCAACCACTGACTCGTGACATCCTGTACCACACTTTCATCAGGATCCATAGATGAAAGGAGAGATTTAATCTCACCTGCCCCATACCAATTAAATCACTTTTGATGATTTTGGGGGGGATAGATTTTGCAAGAGCTTGACATTTTAGTTTGCGTTTCAAGCACAGGAAGGACATATATTCTTCCGATAGAAAGGACAATCAACATCAAGAGAAATCTTTGTCATACCATCATCCCAAGTGATTGCTCAGATGAAGTTTTCGAAGCAACACGAAAAGTCAAAATTTTTTTGCTTAAGATCTCTGGAGTCAATGAAACATAATGAAAAGCCATATATTTTTTGCCGAAGGTCTCTGGAATTTTGTTGTTGTTGTTGTTGATGTTGTTGTTAAAGTATCAGTGGGGACCACTTCTGAGGACAATCGGCATCGAGAGAAAATATTCATGTTGGAGCTTTGGCTTACTGTCATTGCTAAGGTGATTGCACTGGAGGACAATAATAGTCATTTATTTGTTACTTTGGGTCTCTGGAAGGAGTTTTGAAATTTTTTCAGAAAGTTTTGAAGTAGTTACTTCTAAAGTGTGAAGTTGCTGCTAAGTTTAAGAAACTGGCAAATGATTTGGCAAATTTGTAAAATTACTCATAACATCGTTATGTTGATTTTGTGGAGATTGGTTTTGTGTCTTCTTCAAATGTTGATGAATACTTAATGCAGTATTTCATACAAAGGGTAGCAGTATTTGGTTTTGTGTCTTCTTCAAATGTTGATGAATACTTATTTCATACAAAGGGTAGCAGTATTAAAACCCTTAACCTGTAATTGGCACATTCTACAGCTCAGGGTTTTTGTCGTTTTTGCCATTTGTGAAAGAAACAAATGGATCTCGCCACTTAGTTAACATTTAAGTGCAGTCTTGTAGTTCAGAAATTAGGAAATACATTTGCCATTTTCATGAATCATGCAAAGACTTGCTTTTTTTAAACTAATGACATTCTTTATAGAATAAGCATCACAAGTATGCAAAATGATAAAAGAAGAAAAAAAGAGAAACTTTTCTGCATCATGACTACATAATGATTCCCAGAACAGAGCAGCAATGTAAGTCTGCCTCTAAATTCTGCTCAACTCAAAGCTTTTATTACTGTTAGTTAGATTTATAAACTTTTTTATTATGTGAGTTGATTTTTCCTTCTCGGTCTCTTAATACAGACTGTTGTAATGGCTTTGTGTTACATCATAGTTTGTATTTTGCTTCACTTTGCTTGTAGACCTTGTGTTATTCAAGATGGATGCCCTGGATGGTGTTTCAGAACTACCCTGGGCTGTTAGACTGTTAGACTGTTGGACTGTTAGACTGTTGGACTGTTAGACTGTTAGACTGTTGGACTGTTAGACTGTTGGACTGTTAGACTGTTAGACTGTAATTCAGGACTGCAGATTTTGTTCCTTACAATGTAATGTATGAAAGTTGTCTGCAATTTAGGTGCCTTTGCCCACAACAATGATGAACTGTGATGAAAATGAATGAGCAAAAAAATCAAGTGGCTGGCTTTGTTATTAAACACTGAGATAGTGGCTGCATAGTGTTTGTGGCCTTGTGTTCATCAACCAGGTGATATTTAGTTCTTAGAGGCTGTGATCTCTGGAGTTTGGGGTCTCGACATTAATTTGTATTGATGGTACATTTAAGTTGTTGTGTTGTATTCCTTGCCCCATAGAAATGATCACTCTTATTTCCAAACAAGATTTCCAGTTTGTTAGAATTCTTATATGTAGGTTTTATTGATTACTGAATTTATATTTTATATGGAGAGATTTCATGCAGATTTATTTGTATTTCTCTGTGGGGTTTTAAAACTAAGTCGGATGTACTCATCATTGACATGGCAGTCAAACAACACAAGTTTCTCCATGATAGTTGTGTTTCAGACTGCAGTGACAGTAAGCTAGAGGTGTAATCGGGTTTTGTATCTTATTCCTGTCAGCCATGACAATGTGCATGTTTCTTTGACTGCCAAGCAGTTCGCATCACTAGCCAGAGGCCTTTTCTTCTTTTTCTACTTTTCCTTTTGCTCAGGAGAAAACTTGCCAAACTAAAGATTTTGCACCTTTTAAGAGAGGAAACAATCATAATTGCATGTTGACTTGGAGTCGGGTGGATTTGAGTAAGAACTTTGTGGAAGAACATTCGGTTCAGCTTTTAGAAGCAGACTCATGTGTCGGACGTCTTGGATCAACATTAACAGGAGAATCATTATTTTTACTCTCTGTGATATGCGTGCTGAAATTGGTGTTTTTTGTTGTTGTTTTTCAATGGTGGCACACTTCATGCAGTTGATTCCTGTGCTTGTTTGCCATTGTCTTTCACTAGAAGTAACATTAAATGCGACAGTTGCTCAGAGTGGCATAAGGTAGGTTGTTGTAATGCCAGCTGTATGTACTCCATACCCCCATTTCAGGGACAGGTTAAACGCCTCACCTAGCAAAACTCTGATAGTTTTCAGGGCAGGACTACTGGACTTTGAACAAGCGGTGGCAGTTGAGCATCACTTGCACTTGCTTTGTCACAGTGTAACATGCAAAGAACAAAGAAAGGGTGGCGTTTTAAAACATTTGCCATTGTTTGTCATGCATTGTCTTTCACATGTACATGGACGTGTTCCCTTCAGTGGTGGAATTTCTTCTGGTGCCTGGAGAGAGTTGTCATGTTCCTTGCATATCCAGCTGTGGCACCAGTCACACTGTTTTCTCTCTCCAGGCACAAGTTCATATCTAGGATCCATTTTACTTGCAATATTGAATAGCTATTGCTTCATTGTCAATGTCAACCTGTACATATTGAATCAAGAAATTTTTGGGCTGTTTTTAAAATGTAGTCATCATTTGTAATAATTTGTGGATTTTACTTATAAACTTCAACCTGGGCTTTTTGTTTTGCTGTAAATTTTTCTGGTGTGCATTTTGTGTGGTGTGTGTGTGATTTTATTTCCTTACAGTTGAATTCATCATGCATTGCTTGATACCTGCCAGATGAGATTGAAATGGCAAAGGTGCAGGGCCCAGATATAATAGTTACCTTTACCTTTGCATTGACTGAAAACTCATCATCTATAATGAAAGGCTCATTATCGGTAATGAAAGGGATATTTGAACCGATTCATACCAAATGCAGAGCTCTGCTCCATGTCAGTCATTGGCAGTGGACTAATTAGAAATTCAAAAGGGTTACTAAGAACAGTCTCCAATCAAGAAAATGATTAAGAGGAATGATTTGATTGTGCTCTGGCAATACAGCTTGCTGAAACTAACAGAAAGACAAAGAGCAGATGACAAGTGACACCAACAGCTAGGCAGAGAAGGCTAACCACCAACTCCCACACAGAGTGCACACCCATTGAATGAGATTATACAGCAGGAGTGTCTTTCTACTCTTCAGCCTCCAACTCCCACACAGAGTGCACACCCATTGAATGAGCTTATACAGCAGGGGTGTCTTTCTACTCTTCAGCCTCCAACTCCCACACAGAGTGCACACCCTTTGAATGAGATTACAGCAGGAGTGTCTTTCTACTCTTCAGCCTCCAACTCCCACACAGAGTGCACACCCTTTGAATGAGATTACAGCAGGAGTGTCTTTCTACTCTTCAGCCACCAACTCCCACACAGAGTGCACACCCATAGAATGAGCTTATACAGCAGGGGTGTCTTTCTACTCTTCAGCCACCAACTCCCACACAGAGTGCACACCCATAGAATGAGCTTATACAGCAGGGGTGTCTTTCTACTCTTCAGCCTCCAACTCCCACATAGAGTGCACACCCATAGAATGAGCTTATACAGCAGGGGTGTCTTTCTACTCTTCAGCCTCCAACTCCCACACAGAGTGCACACCCTTTGAATGAGATTATACAGCAGGAGTGTCTTTCTACTCTTCAGCCTCCAACTCCCACACAGAGTGCACACCCTTTGAATGAGCTTATACAGCAGGGGTGTCTTTCTACTCTTCAGCCTCCAACTCCCACACAGAGTGCACACCCATTGAATGAGCTTATACAGCAGGGGTGTCTTTCTACTCTTCAGCCTCCAACTCCCACACAGAGTGCACACCCATTGAATGAGCTTATACAGCAGGGGTGTCTTTCTACTCTTCAGCCTCCAACTCCCACACAGAGTGCACACCCATTGAATGAACTTATACAGCAGGGGTGTCTTTCTACTCTTCAGCCTCCAACTCCCACACAGAGTGCACACCCATTGAATGAGCTTATACAGCAGGGGTGTCTTTCTACTCTTCAGCCTCCAACTCCCACACAGAGTGCACACCCATTGAATGAGATTATACAGCAGGGGTGTCTTTCTACTCTTCAGCCTCCAACTCCCACACACAGTGCACACCCATTGAATGAGATTACAGCAGGAGTGTCTTTCTACTCTTCAGCCTCCAACCCACAACTACCAGTGGAAGACTCTGCTCTGCTTGCCAAGACCCACAAGGAGACAAAAGAATAAAAAATAGTAAGAAAAGATCATGAAAATTCCATAAGCAGACCTGCCAACCCACCATCCTGCCAAAGAGTAGCATCCAGAGCTTTTTGGAGTAGCATTTAAGAAATAGGCGTAGCACACACGCACAAGAAGGAAAATGGCGATGTTTGCACAGGACCGCCGGCGTGGGTGGGTGGGGGTGGGCCGGCGTGAAGCGGTGGGGGGGCGGGGGGAGCTGTCAAGACGCTGAGCACTGAACCAACGGCATGAAGCAGGGGGGGGGGGAGGGTTGGTTCTACGTGACGGTCAAAAGTTCAGTGGCCCCGCGTGATCTGCTGCACTGATGGGTACATTGTTATCCACAAGGAACAATGTGAACAAACATTCTGCTAAAATGACTGATTGATCATCCTATGCTGCAGTCGCTGGCTTGAAATACGCAGTGAGCGGTTTGCTCGGCTTTTCCGCGGCTTTCTTGTGTGTCGCAGTACGCACATGTTTCTCGATGTCAAACCGCCCCCCCCATGAGCAATCGAAAAATCGGTCTGACAGTACGTGCATCTTGCGGCTGAGGAGCTATTTGCAGATCTGACCATACATGGATACTTCTTGGTGTAGTCTGCTTTAAAGTGCTGACAACTGGGTCGAGACTTTTGTGCCTTCTTTGGGGGAGTAGCAGCGAGATCGACAGCAGGCGTCTTTCGCTTCGACGCCATTTTTGCGGTCAAACAACTGTGCTTCGGGTGTTTCCAGCATTTCCGCATGGGGGAGGGGGGGGGTTAAAGCGCAACACGATTGGTCGGTTACAGTACACAATTCTACGTGAAGGTCAAAAGTTAAGTTCAAGGCTGGCACACGGGTCGCTCGCTTTTTCATGGATTTTTTTTAAAGGTCTAAAAAAAAATTCACGTCATTTTTTTGAAAAAACATAGTTTTTACGGACGAGCGTAGCAAGCATGTCGAAATCGTAGCACTTGGCAGGTTTGCATAAGGTCCATTGCTCAAGTGAAGAGGCAGTATCGGACAACACAAAGATTTGTGAAGAATACAAGATGTGAATATAAGGAAATATCTACCATAGCTGCAGCCTCATCAATTCAACCAAGAGAGCTTGACAACACCTTCCAGAATGAAAGTACTAAGGAACTATAATGAGAGAAACAGTTTTGACTGCAACAGTAGAATTTTCACACACGCTGGTTGTCAGAAATAGCACCAATATGTGAGGGAGGGTAGTTTATTTGTGTGTGAGAGAGAGCAAAAATTTAATAAGACTAGGACCTGTCGCTGAAATAGAAATTCTAGTATTCTATTAGAATATTGCAAAATGTGGAAACAGATATGCTCTCTAAAGTTGCATGCTCCCCAGGTGGTTCAGATGGTGTTGGAGTGATAAAAAGAAGTGGCCCGATGACCAGGGGGTAATTTTGTGTGGTTTGAGCATGCGTCAATGGATGGAAAGTCGCAATATAAAAAAGCACCTTTACCTTTACCTTTAAAGTCCCTGGTGCCCAGGATGAATGGATGGATAGTGTTTTACGGCCTATCAGCTTTTGTAGGCTATGTAAGGCCATTAGGCACGAAAATCACTAGAACAGTTTAGAGTAAACGTAATCCAGTCACGGTGTCCCTAGTTGTTCACCTCTTACGAAACTCGTAGGGAAACACGGCGGGTCAATTCTTACCTCAAACACACAGGGGGATGGTGCCCAGGAAACCTGTGCTTCATTGTGGAAGTTGAAAGTCGTGGATGGCTTCACTGAAAAACTTCATAGGCAAAAGATGCTGCATAGAGCTCTGTCCACACCTGGAGTAAATAAACACTACAGTAAATGCTAAGTGTATTCCATAAAAACTTTATTCACCCAGTCTCTTGTATAACCAAAACATTATCGAAAGAAAAAATGTTTATTGCATTGATCAAAACTTCAGTTCTCAGTTATTACAAAGAGAACAAAAACCGGTACTCTAAATTCCACAGGGTACATCCTGTTACATATAGACATCCCAATGGAATTCACTTTTTAAAATTCCAGTAAAATCTTAGAAATACAGAACTCGCAACTGATGATTCACTATTTAAAAAACAAAAGTAAGGATGGTCACTGAGATGTAGGCATTCATAAGACACCTTTCAAACTGCTTAGAAAATTGGATGAAGTTTCATTGCATTCCTACAAATACCTAAATGAAAAAGGGCCCAATTCCTTCCATGAAACTTCTGAGAGGCATTAGCAGCAGTGGTGGTGGAGAGTCAAGTGAGGGCAGGCAGAGATGCAGTGGGCCCAGTTGAAGATGGCAAGGCAGGGCAGGGCGTCTCTAGGGCCAGGACTTGGTCAAGTAGTTCTGGAGTGAGGTGGTTGGGCAGTCCAGGTGGTGGTGGTGGTGTGGTGGTGGTCTTGTGTGGTGCCTTCCTCCCCAACAGGTTTACCTCCAGTCGTCTACATGTGTGTGCCCCACAGAGAGAGGGAGAGAAGTGAAAGAGCAAAACTGACAAGCTCCAGCAGTCACTATGTACAGTTGCACTGGAGAGAGAGAGAGAGAGAGAGAGAGAGAGAGAGAGAGAGAGAGAGAGAGAGAGAGAGAGAGAGAGAGAGAGAGAGAGAGAGAGAGAGAGAGACGGATGCATGAGAGGTGACAGTTTCTCCACAAGGCCTGCCACTGAAAAAAACAACAACTTAAACTCAGAGTACTGTTTCACGGAATTAAAGATATTTACAAGCGCAAAGAACATGACACTGACTGCTTAATGTACTACAACTACCTCTACAAATGCAGCACACACTGTACAAGATAACTGGAGATAGATAAATAAGTTTGTAAAAAAAAATCCAAACTGAAAGCAGACATACTGCTTCTGCTACAGCGCATTACTTACGATCATGCAGGACATAATCGCAAAATGACAGAAAGAAGAGAATCGATTTTCATCAAATTTCCACTGCAGTTTGTCATGAGAAGTTCTTTCTTACACAACAAGTAAGTTAGAGCAAAATAATGTACAAATATCAACACACTCCTTGACTACACTCAAGAACAGCCATGATTGTGTGCAAGGCATTTTGCAAGAGCAATATCCGACAATTCATACCAAAAATGGAGGGAAAGCGGACATAACATTACTTATCACTGTGGACTTTTCACAGCGACAGAAGTCAGCTGGCATACACAAAGCAAGAAGGCAGACAGACAGAACTGCTATACAGACAGAACTGCTGTACAGACAGAACTGCTGTACAGACAGAACTGCTATACAGACAGAACTGCTATACAGACAGAACTGCTGTACAGACAGAACTGCTATACAGACAGAACTGCTATACAGACAGAACTGCTATACAGACAGAACTGCTATACAGACAGAACTGCTATACAGACAGAACTGCTGTACAGACAGAACTGCTGTACAGACAGGTGGAGAGTCCAGGTACATCAGTTCAAAGAAGCATTTCCTTGCCCATCAATCCATGGGCTTTTCTGCAGAAGTGTCCAAATGGAAACATGAAAGATGTACTGTAGAGTCCAGAACTCATTTCTCAACCTTCATTAGTGACACAAGAAATTATAAATATCTTACATTCCTCTTGGCCTAAAATACTGTGGTTAGTTCCACACTTTCTTTTTCAAGAGATGTCCATCAATTCATTGTATTGAGCAGAAATCCCCAGAAATCAAACCGATCCTAAAATGCATCTATGAGCATATAAAAGCAGGAGAGTACAAACAGTCACTGGGTGTGGCATCCTGTCCCTGCAATGTCACTTTCTTCAGAAGTGCTTCATATTCCCAACAAGCTCCCACTGAAGACAGTGCAGGACACCTCACACTGAGCACACACACTATTCACAATACCAAGAGCCCTGGCCCTGCCAGCACACAACCCAAGTGGCAAAAGTCACAGTGTCTATCCAGAATGGCCAGCCATCATGCCAAGAGAATACCCACACCACCCACCATCTGCCATCATCAACATTTCATGTCTACATCCAGGGCCGTCGATACACAGAGATGGGTCCCGTCTTTCTGCGGCAATCACCCACTTGCCAAACATGCACTGCTCTACCTTCAGGTTCCACCGATGCCACAGTTTCAGTACATGCCAGTTTCGGTACATGCCAGTTTCAGTACATGCCACAGCCAGTGTGTCCAAAGCATCTTGACATCTCGAAAGCAACCATCCGGTTCCCTCTTGCCACAGCAGTCTTCCCCAAAGTCAAAACAAGCCATCCACATCCTCCAGCAGTGTGGTGATCAGAGGAAGAGCCAGAGAGGGTCTTCTTCACCAGAAACACACTTTGGCAGCACACAACCAAGCTCTTCCCTTACAATGCCCTCCCTCCACTCTTCACAGGTCGATCATCTTGGGCTGCTTGCTGGGGGACAGCACCTCCAGCTTCTGAAGCAGGACCTGGGCTCCCTTCATCGTCATTTTCTTCAGACTCCTCTTGAGGCCACTAAGCTGCTCCAACACCGTGGCCTCCACCTCCGCATCCTCCAACTCCAGCAGACTGCAGGCAGAAAGATGATCTGGTTACAACATGTGATACTGCCATTTTGAAGGTCCTATGCCAAATGAGTAGTGGTGTAATTTGTACTCGCCCCCAGCCCCATAAATTTAGGTGCCTCATGCATAATTAATATACCCCAACCTTTCTTAAACGATTTTTAGCAAACCTAAGTGCCATAAAACATACAGCCAATAAAGCATAATACTACAAGGTCAGGTTCTGCTTCCAACAGGGGCCCAAGGCCAACTGACCTGATAAGGATGAAGCAGCCACGGTTGCAGGCAGCCCAGGACTTGAGGGCAGTGTCTGACAGCGCATCCAGCAGGATCTTGGAGAAGAGAGCTGTGACAAGACAGAACAGGTACAGTGCAGAGATGTTCACACTACTGGCGTTTCTTGAGGTTGTACACCTGAACGCTAAGCCCAGACCCTAAGTTATGTTAAAATTTCCCAGGTGCTCTCATTCACTTGATTGATTAGTGTGTAATATACAACTATTCATCTGCTTGCTCTGCACACACACACAGACACACACACACGGAGACACACACACACACAGAAACACACACACACACACACACACACACTGTGACACAGAGACACACAGAGAGACACACACACAGCTCACTCATGCATACTTTCACTGCCGATAAATTCAACCCCAAAACACATATATCTGTTCATCACAAAAAGACATTCATTCATCACTGCATGCAAATAGCTTGAGCCAGCAAACTCAAAAATGTACAGCTAACAAAAGACATCTTACAGCATGACAGAAACCTAAAGCAAGTGATTGTAAGTATTGAGTGCTAGGGAAATGTAGCACTCACCACCCCTGCCAGCCTTGAGTCTGTCCTTGTCGTTGAGGATGAGCTTTTTCAGCATGATGTGGCCTGCAGGGTCTTCAATGATGTGGAACTGGTTTGGCTCGCCAGCAAAGAAAGGCTCTGCAGCCAGTTCAGCAATGGCCTCCATGCAGTCTGTGGCATCCCCTGTAGCAGAAGGCAACCCAGGTTAACATTGCTGGTTCTGCCATCAAGATATGACACCCTTTGCATCTGACTTTACATCTAACAACATAGGAGGTGTCACAAACTGCCTGAAGGTACTGTATTACACTTACAGGAGAAACAGTGTAAGATACATCTGACCCCATTTCCATCCAAGAAAAGCTACTCCAAGGACACTCCTACTCATGCAAACCAATCAATGAGAAATTTTGTAGCATACATTGGTTTTTGCATTGCAAGAGCAAATTTTGTCCATATTGGGTTGTAGGGGTAAGGAGGAAAATACCTGTTGACTGTTTTTTAAAACTTATTTGTACAACAGATATTGTGCGAGTCTGATTGTCAGTGTGAGCGAGTGAGTGCTAGTGTGTGTGTGTGTGTGTGTGTGTGTGTGTGTCTATATGTGTGCCTGTGTGTGTGTTCCGCCTCCTCCTCCTCCTTTTCCCCTTTCTAGTCTTTCCCACAATCATCATCACCAAAATAACCTTTTTGACCTCTGAGGGATCAACATCAAAACTGAGAGATCTAAAAGTGTACTCAAAACATATAACCACAGGAAGCACCCTTATACAGAGTACAATCCACTGAGACAGCACATCACACAGAACAGATGGAGACAGCACACCTCAGAGATGTAGATAGCACACCTAAAAAAACCAACAGGCACAGACACAGAGAGCATACTGATGCCCGACAACACATGTTGAAAACACAGAAACACACCACGTATAAAGAGCACACACAAGAACACACTTCTCCTGAGTCCTAACACACCTAGAGGAACTTAGAAACTCGTGATGTACCAACATCAGACACGCCTACTCAGAAGATCACTGCAGCCTACCTATGGCGTGCTGGATGACGGCCAAGACAAGCAGGATGGAGGCGTTGTTGGTGATCAGGGAGCGTGCTGAGGTCTTCACCAGGGACAGCAGGCCTGGGGAGACATGCTCCAGCAGTTCTCGTTGCCTGACACTGGCGTCCTTCTTGCTGCAAACACAACAAGCAGCACGTGTTGAAGAAAAGTCAACGGATACAATTACCAACATGACACCACCATTAGTCACCTGGCTCAATGAAAACCATTGCCATGAACCACATTCACATGCATCAATTTCACATTTTCGTTATCATGCCCTTAGTCAACTTTGTGGTGAAACTAGCAACTTCAACCTCAACTTACTAGCATGAGATCAAAATAACTGATAAATATGTTCAGAGGGTTAGGGCTCTCGTTCATTTGTTAGAGTCTGACCAAGGCCACTTGCAGCTAGTGGTGGCTGTGTTTGAAGCTGTGCTAATCCCGAGTTCCATCCCCAGGCTAGTTCTTCACTTGCATCTCCTCTCCCCACCCAGGAGTGAAACTAGGAAGCCAAGAGGGCAGCGGCAGTGATAGTGTGCAATGGAAAGCTTTGATGATTAACCCCTGATGAGGCTGTGAGTCAGCGTCGGGTAGGAATACTCCCCAGGGAGTGGTGCTGGTATTTCCCGCTTTACATATCATCTGTTTGTCACTTGTCTTTGTCGTCAGGTGCTGGAAAAGGATTGATCACGAGGTCCAGTGATCAAGGGGTACAGTGTACAGCGGTTAGAGCCCTAGAGATGGGTGAGACGTTGCAATACAAAATAGTTTACCTTTAGTGTAGAACAACACAGAATGGAACACAGAGAAGACTGATACATGCACTGCATACAAGACTGATACATACACTGCATACAAGACTGATACATGCACTGCATACAAGACTGATACATGCACTGCATACAAGACTGATACATGCACTGCATACAAGACTGATACATACACTGCATACAAGACTGATACATACACTGCATACAAGACTGATACATACACTGCATACAAGACTGATACACGTACTGCATACAAGACTGATACATACACTGCATACAAGACTGATACATACACTGCATACAAGACTGATACATACACTGTATACAAGACTGATACATACACTGCATACAAGACTGATACATACACTGCATACAAGACTGATACATGCACTACATACAAGACTGATACATACACTGCATACAAGACTTATACATACACTGCATACAAGACTGATACATACACTGCATACAAGACTGATACATACACTGCATACAAGACTGATACATACACTGCATACAAGACTGATACATGCACTGCATACAAGACTGATACATGCACTGCATACAAGACTGATACATGCACTGCATACAAGACTGATACATACACTGCATACAAGACTGATACATGCACTGCATACAAGACTGATACATGCACTGCATACAAGACTGATACATGCACTGCATACAAGACTGATACATGCACTGCATACAAGACTGATACATGCACTGCATACAAGACTGATACATGCACTGCATACAAGACTGATACATGCACTGCATACAAGACTGATACATGCACTGCATACAAGACTGATACATGCACTGCATACAAGACTGATACATACACTGCATACAAGACTGATACATGCACTGCATACAAGACTGATACATGCACTGCATACAAGACTGATACATGCACTGCATACAAGACTGATACATGCACTGCATACAAGACTGATACATGCACTGCATACAAGACTGATACATGCACTGCATACAAGACTGATACATGCACTGCATACAAGACTGATACATGCACTGCATACAAGACTGATACATACACTGCATACAAGACTGATACATACACTGCATACAAGACTGATACATACACTGCATACAAGACTGATACATGCACTACATACAAGACTGATACATGCACTGCATACAAGACTGATACATGCACTACATACAAGACTGATACATGCACTGCATACAAGACTGATACATGCACTGCATACAAGACTGATACATGCACTGCATACAAGACTGATACATACACTGCATACAAGACTGATACATGCACTGCATACAAGACTGATACATGCACTGCATACAAGACTGATACATGCACTGCATACAAGACTGATACATGCACTGCATACAAGACTGATACATGCACTGCATACAAGACTGATACATGCACTGCATACAAGACTGATACATGCACTGCATACAAGACTGATACATGCACTGCATACAAGACTGATACATGCACTGCATACAAGACTGATACATGCACTGCATACAAGACTGATACACGTACTGCATACAAGACTGATACATGCACTGCATACAAGACTGATACACGTACTGCATACAAGACTGATACATACACTGCATACAAGACAGATACATGCACTGCATACAAGACTGATACATGCACTACATACAAGACTGATACATGCACTGCATACAAGACTGATACATGCACTGCATACAAGACTGATACATGCACTGCATACAAGACTGATACATACACTGCATACAAGACAGATATATGCACTGCATACAAGACTGATACATGCACTACATACAAGACTGATACATGCACTCCATACAAGACTTATACATGCACTGCATACAAGACTGATACATACACTGCATACAAGACTGATACATGCACTACATACAAGACTGATACATACACTGCATACAAGACTGATACATACACTGCATACAAGACTGATACATGCACTACATACAAGACTGATACATGCACTCCATACAAGACTTATACATGCACTGCATACAAGACTGATACATACACTGCATACAAGACTGATACATGCACTACATACAAGACTGATACATGCACTGCATACAAGACTGATACATGCACTGCATACAAGACTGATACATACACTGCATACAAGACTGATACACGCAGTGCATACAAGACTGATACAAGCACTGCATACAAGACCACTACACCCATGGCACACAGGAGCCTGGACAGCATTCTAACACAAGATGGAGGACTGACTGGTGCCTACCTGGTGGCATTGGAGTCGCCCTCCTCCAGGATGTGGATAATGTTGGGGTGGAAGTGATGTGGATCACGCGGTGAGAGCAGGTACAGCAGCACCTTCCTCCCATACTGATCCTCTGTCACTTCCGCTATGTTCTTCATCATCTCCTGTAACAGTCCCATGGATGGATGGATGGATGGATGGATGGATGGATGGATGGATGGATGGGCAGTGTTTTACGGCCTATCAGCCTTTGTAGGCTATATAAGGCCATCAAGCACGAAAATCACCAGCACAGTTTAGAGTAAACGCAAATCAAATCACGGTGTCCCTAGTTATTCGCCTCTTACGAATCGCGTAGGGAGACACAGTGGGTCATTTCTCACCCTGAACCCACAGGGGGAGTAACAGTCCGACACATGCACAGAGACTGCCGGCACAAGCCAGTAGCAAGCACCAGTATGTGATTTTGGCCTTGTATGTCTTACCAGACAACACTTCACATGGCAATCAAAAGCTTCATCTTGGCTATTTAGCCATTCCAACAAATCAACATAGTTGAATGGTTCATATGCTTGGGTAGGGTTTGTTTTGATATCTATAAATGGTCAAAGTCGGGCAAGCAGCAACAAAACCAAAGGCAGTTGGTTAGTATGGATGACAATTTATGCACATAAAAAATAATAATCAAGAGCTATTCTGAAAATATTTATTTCCTCAATAAATTACTAAACTCTGGAACTCCAGAATTTTTCTGGCTCTTATAAAGCTACACAAGAGCAGAAGCAAAAATGAAGCATCCAAACACTTGAAGGAGCATCAGACATTCTGAACCCCAGACATGCTCTGTGGCCGAGTGGTTAGCGCGCTGGACCTACAGTCGCTTGCGGCCAGTGGGTACGGCGTTCGAAGCTGCGCGGTTCCCAGAGTTGCATCCTTGAGCAAGATGCTTAACTCGCATTGTTTCTCCCCACCCAGGAGTAAAACCGGGTACCTGTGAGGGCAATATTGGCAAAAACGTTGTGCGATTAACCCTTGTATGCGGCCAAGCGCCAGCATCGGGTTGGAATACTCCCCAGGGAGCGGAGTTGGTGCTGGTACCTGACTGTGTGCGTCTTAAATGTCTGTCACTATGTTTGTTGTGAGGTACCAGTGAGGATTGATGAAGATGCCCAGTGATCAGGGGGTAAAGTGTAAGCGGTTTGAGACCCTGACAAAGGGTGTAAGTCGCTATAAAAAACCACACCTTTACCTTTACCTTTACATGCCACAAATAAAACGAGCAACTTTCAAGATTCAAAAGTTGTTACACTCACATCCAGGATGGCTTTCTGGACAATCTTGGTGTCATCCACCACGTCAAACATGGCCAGCAGTACCAGGTGACCATACTCCTCCTTGCAGATCTTCACCACATGCGTCTTGAAACTCTTGATGATCACCTTGCGATCCTGCAACACAATATCAACATGTAAAATTTTCATGAGACAAATCCATTACACATACCATTTGGCTTTTGATGTTACTGTATAGAGCATTTGGACAGTACTAAACAGAAAGCTGAAGTGGTACGGTTATGTGTCAAGAGGCAGTGGGCTGTCCAAGACCATCCTGCAAGGTACCGTACCAGGTGGGAGAAGGAGAGGCAGGCAGAGAAAGAGGTGGGAAGACAACATCAAAGAGTGGACAAGCTTGACCTTTGCTGACTCACAGTGAGCCACAGAGGATAGACATCGATGGAGGAAGATTGTCCGAAAGTCATCAGTGGTGCCTCAACAACCCATCTCAGGATTAAGAGACTGAACTGAACTGAACTGTTATTGTATGAACTGCAGGCCACATTTATTGTATACAGTGCTTGTCAGTTTTCATCACGTAATGAGGCAGCTACTCTTTGTGACAACAACAATTTCCTTGGCTTCCTGGGAAGCCTCTCTAGTGAAATATACTGCTTGTACACCCACACTACTTTTTTCCTCAAATGTATCTTTTCCCCTCAGAATAACCCATGCCACCATAAACACACATGATGGAGGTCTACAGAACAAAAGCAATATTCCGTAGCGGCAAAAGACAATCTAAGCACACTGACCTTGGCAGTGCCGTGCCAGAGACAGAACATGGCAACGCGCGCTCCGTCCCGTGTGTGCAGCATGTGCACCACGCCTTCCCTCACTGCTTCAATCATCTCCTGTAAGACAAGCACTGGCATGTCACATATTCTTCTCAGCAATCTCCATCTACATGTGTGTGTGTAATTCTTTTTCAACGTCCTTGATTTAAAAAAAGTTTCAGTAACAACCTATGACAAAAGTTAAGCATGGTTGGAGCAGCTCGATGTCCTCCCATCAGCTGGAGCCCAGGCTGCAGGGCAAATTGTCACAGATGTGCTTCATAATGGTTTTTAAAATCCAAGAATTATTTGAGTCACATTAATTTAACTCTTACGATCCAGTACCGTCCATTACTGCCCACCCTGCTCAATCCTGTACCACCCATTGCCATCCATACCACATGGCTGTTACTTGACTCATCTTTTTATACAAACTGCATAATCCTTACAGGACTGGGGAATGAAACATGTGAATGACTTACAGGACCTTAAGCGTTAAGCAGACAATGAAAAAAGTTATCAATCTGTTCACTGGCCTCATTTATGTCCTGATATGAAAGCACTTTTCTTTATTCATTCCATTATATGAAATTGTTTCTCAATTGAATAAATGCATTATCTAGATTTTAACAGAGCTTTGTTCATTACACCAATAACATCAAAATACTCTTTAAAATACAAACAACTTACTGATCTCTGCTTTTCACTGGCGAAGCAGAAGAATTCAAAGAAAAGCCTATGCACCATCGAATGGATAATTATTTCTCTGAAAAGAGAAGACAAGCAAAACCAAATGAGCAAAATCAAGATCACAATATAACTAGGACAAGAAACACATTATCATACATGAAAAATTACAGCTGTGCAAACTATATTTTTCCAGTGGCAACAGCATTAAGAGCAGGAAATTCCATTTTTTCAGTAGCATGATTATATGGTCAGTTTGTATTGTTTATTGCTAATAACCTCTCCATTTGTTTCTAAATCTAGATATTAGCAGAGACGTTTTAACTTCATGAGAATAGACACATATGGACATAAATGGATAGCCAGCCCCATTAAAAAATAGGCTCATACATGCAAAAGTGGACATCATCATTATATCTTCTCTCTTCCTCATTATCCAGTATTTTTCCTTTTTCTAACAATCTGACAAGCCATAGTTCCAACGCTGAAAATCCCCATTTTCCCCTGCACCTCTCCCTGTCTTACTTGTCAACAAGTGGAAGCAGAGATTCCCTCATGTTGCGGAGGATCATTTCTCTCTTGTCAGGCTGCGAAATCATTATCTGTTCCAAGGTGCGAGTGTCATGAGTCTGGAAACACAAAATCAACAGTCATCTATCAACCTGCAGCGGCTGTACTTCCTGAGGCAGCTCAAGAAGTTTGGACTGTCTCCGGAGATCATGCTCCAGTTCTACCGTGCTGTGGTGGAAAGTGTTCTTACCTTCTCCATCTGTGTGTGGTTTGGAGGGGCCACTCAACAGCAGAAAGACAAGCTGGAGCGTGTCGTGCACGCTGCTGGCAGGATCATTGGCCGTGATCTGCCCTCCCTAGCCTCTATCTACGCCCAGCGCATAGTGCGCAAGTCCCGTAAGATTGTGGCGGACCCCTCCCACCCTGCTTGTTCCCTCTTCCAGCTCCTTCCCTCTGGCCGTCGTTTCAGGTCCCTCAAAACGCGCACATGCCGTTTTCAGAACTCGTTCTTCCCCACGGCGGTGACGGAGCTCAACGCTGTCCAGAACCTCCCCAGGCAGCTTTGCCGCCGCTGATCCTGTCGGCGGTGCGCACACACTTCTCCACATCTATGACAGTGCCACTTTCTCTTTTGTGCTTCCTCTGGGTTATATGGACTGCTACTGAGTGTGGTTGGGGGTGGGGGGAGGGGTGGGGGAGGGGGTGGGGGTGGGGAAGGGTTGGTCTTCTTGTAGCTTTCACTTGCGCAGGGTTGTTTTTGTATTGTTCTATTGTATTCTTTTGTGTGGTGACGGGGGGTGGGATGGGGGTGGGGGGGTACGTCTTAGTGGTCTTGTCTCTGTTCATATGTATTATTTATTGCCACTTAAAAGGGGGGTGGGTGGGTGGGTGTATCATCTTAGTTTGTTCCTCTTTTGTCAACAGTTCTTAAATAGTAACTTTAACTGTTCATTGTATATTGCCCCATTTACCAGTTAACCCTTTTGGTTTCAGGTGCAGTCTTATCTCTTGTCTGTGTGCAGCTGCGTGTGTGTCGTGAGTGAGGTACATCGGGAAATGTCCATGTTTTTTGCATAAACGGCGTGTTAGGGTGGGTAAGCGATGCGTGTGATTGGCTTTTTGTTTTGTTTCTTTTAGCCTTCATCACTTAGTTTTCCTCGTGCTCGTTTTTTTAATGATGTCACTTGGCGCAATAAATTACTGTGTACTGTGTACTGTGTACTGATGCACTCCGAACACAGAATCCAAGATTATTATAGTTTTGAATGATGACTTTTATTAATTGGAATTAAAACTTCATTTCTGAGGTAATCTGTCCAATCATCATTCCCAGCATATAAATCATTCGAAATAAACCATCAGCTTTTCAATCAAAAGGGTGGGCTGCCAGCATGCTGGCAGGTATGAAACTTTGGTTTTGTCCCAAGCTGATGATTGAACAACAATACAGCATCAATACTTCTTCAGAGTAACAGAAATAAAATTACCCATTGTAACAATGCTAGAAACTCCCAACTCAACACTGATGCAGAGCAAGGGGAGAGAGAGAGAGAGTTAGGTCTCTCTTTTTCTTTCTTTTTTCTTCTGAGAATTCAGAAAGGGAAATACATTAGCTGGGAAATACATTCACATGACTATTAGTCTTTGGTATAAATTCTGCAAAGAGAGAGGTCTCACCTTGAAGAGGGAGAAGCTCGGGCCGTAGAACTCCTCCAGCATGGCCAGACGCTGGCCAGCATTGGCATACTGGTTGTAGGCATACTCCACCACATCACAGGCCTCCTGCAAGCACAGCACACAGTCAGTCAGTATGAGTGAGTGAGTGAGTGAGTGAGTGAGTGAGTGAGTGAGTGAGTGAGTGAGTGAGTGAGTGAGTGAGTGAGTGAGTGAGTGAGTGAGTGAGTGAGTGAGTGAGTGAGTGAGTGAGTGAGTGAGTGAGTGAGTGAGTGAGTGAATGAGTGAGCGAGTGAGTGTGATTGAGCGAGTCAGTGAGCAAGCCAGTGAGTGAGCAAGCCAGTGAGTGAGCAAGCCAGTGAGTGAGTGAGTGAGTCACTAAGCAAGCAAGCAAGTGCAGCTCTCTAGCTAAGCACACAGACTGAAGGAAGGCAGACAAGTCGTCACCAAAGGACCAACTACTGCAAGGATGGTGACGGCAGGCTATTGACCCATCCACGACACACCCCTTTTTCGCGGGAGATCGCGTGGTATCACATGCAGGCGGCAAATTGGCTTCGACGCGAACGCCAACTGAATCGTGGAGTTGTATTCCGGACAGCATTAGTGACTCATTTTTGCAAGACAGTGAGAAGATTTCTCAGACTGTGAAAGACAGCACTACTCATGTTATTTAGACGAAATTAAGATCTATGAGCAAGAGGATTCAACGGTGGAGGTGACAGCTCGGGAAGTGCTGGCATCTGCGAGACAATGAGTGTCGTATCTGTCTGTTGTCAGGTGCCTGTAAAAAAGGTTGATCAAGTGTTCCAGTGATCAGGTAGTTAAGTTTAAAACGGATTGAGCGCCTCGAGTTGGTGTAGAGTTGCTATACAAAACTACTACCTTTACCTTCACTAGTTGCATTGATGAGAAAGAAATTTACCAACCACGTTTGATTAGAAGATTTCAGTCATGCTATTTACCGAAATGGCGCTAATGGCTTTGAAATGGCTTAGAAATGAGCATACATATCGTCATCCCCTTCTTGAATGATATATTTAAGCTATTCTAATTAAACCAGAACTATATTTGACCAAATTACATTAGAAACAGCAACATTTTGAAACAGACATGCGGTCACCATTTCAATCATCATCCTGGACGGATATGAACTACCATCACGACAGACAAGCTGTGTAATGAGATGGTAAGGTACATAAGCATC
The DNA here is from genome assembly GCA_034096865.1 of Theodoxus fluviatilis. NCBI lineage: Eukaryota > Metazoa > Mollusca > Gastropoda > Cycloneritida > Neritidae > Theodoxus > Theodoxus fluviatilis. The sequence continues at coordinate 111,440 of JAWQFJ010002417.1, forward strand.
ATCCTCGCAATAAAGCGTTACTGTACGTCTTATCCTCACTCAACCCTCACGCTCCCTCCCAAAATTTGCTTCCTGAAGCCTAAAAATGAATAAACTTGTGTTAAACAACAGTAATGTTCAATTTAAAATGCAGATCTGAGACTCACCCCCGCGCAGACTCCTTTGTTTTTATTAAGCCGGTTGAGATTTAGCTGATCGTGTGGCTGGCAGCACGCCTTGATCCACGCCATGGCATCGGCTGTTCTGCTTTTTACAGAGGGAAATTGATGCAACTTGCCTCCTACTATTTTATCGGGATATTGTTGATCACCAGAGCATGTGCTCCACTGGCAGTGAACAACCATTTTAATGTGGTTGTGCGATAGGCTAGAACCGAAGCGAAAACGCGTGAAGGAGTCAAAGAGACGCTGCTTCCAGACAGTGCCGTATTTGTGATACGAGTGTGAGCTAGAGAAGACTGCGCTTAAAATAGACTAGTTCCGCGTCAGCGATTGGCTAAGCCCAGCGACCGCGAGGTCCGTGTGGATGGGCTAATAGCCTGATGTGGCCAAGAGCCACTGGCTGTATGCATTTCTAACTATCTGTCATGGTGTTTGTTCTCAGGTACTAGTAAAGGGTTGATCAAATGGCACAATGATGAGGGGGTAAAGTGTCTGGCAGTTTGAGATCCAGACATGGGTGCTAAGCCACTAATAGTAAGAAGCATGTCCAATTGGCCGTCCAACAGCGGAGACAAATTTAAAAAAAACGATGGATTCATCCCTATCAAAGCCACGTACAAAAGCAAACAGTCATTTTGACTTCTTTTTTTTTAAATCACACCTACTTCATGAGAAATGGACAAGGAATCGATGTTTATGCTTTTGGGGTTTTTTGTTTGTGTGTAGGGGATAAAAACGTGACTTAATGCGAATTTTTCAGCACGTTTGCGTTGCACGCAAAGTGGCACCATTTTTGAGCCTTCTTGGCAAAACAGCGGTCTACGTCAAAGTGTTTTTTCCGCTCTTTTGCTTTAAGGCAAGACACTACTAGGAAGCATGAAATTTTTTTATATGTTTATTGAAATTTTTTTGTTTCATTGGCATGAAAGAACTCATAACAGTAAATCAAAACATCAAAGTTTGACAGTAATTAGAATTATGGGTAATCCAAAATGGCCGCCTAACATGCAAAAATATGCAAATTTCTGTATCTTTTTAAATTTCTATAACTTCTTAACTACTTGATATTTCTTGAAAATTCTTTTTGCATTAAAATTGTACACTCTTTATCTTTAAATGTACAGAAGATTATGTTTGTAATGCAAAAAGTAAAAAACATGTACTTATTGCTTCCACATCAATATCCGAATTGCAGATAAAGTAGGTTCAACATCAAAGAAAAAAAATCATATCTGGCCAAATAATCAGTTCACAGCAAAAAGTGTCTGTATGTTCATAAATTATTATACATGTAACATACCTGCAAAATTACAAGTCATCATCATCATCCTGTGATGAGTTTTAGTAATTAATTGATTTGAACTCTATGAAAAAAACACATTTTGAGAAAATGGCAAAAACAACTTTTAGTCATGCATAAGTCCTTCTAAAACTATCCATCATGGCTAAAACTTGTTTCATTTATTCATACATTCATCCAGCAGGACTACACATGCTAAAAAATGAAACTGAACTTACAGTTTCCAGTTTTTAGTGTTTTTGTGCAGTGAGTCAGTCCCCAGTACAAAAAAATGCAGGGATGGAAAAGTTCATGCTCAAGAGGAAAGGATCAGCCCTACTACTACACAGGAAATGCCAAGGTCAATAAAGGCAACTTCAGAGAGACACATGCTGTGAATGAGTCAACAACAAGTCAGTTTGCCATTCCAGCACCATAGGTTTCCCCTTCTTCTTCCTCCTGAAGCCTCCTCTTCTGATGCCTTGAGTTGAAGGCATGAAGCCACATAGTGTAGGCGCTGTTGCTATGCCTGAACAGAGGCTGCCACATTAGCTTTCTTCATTCTTCTGGCATCACAGGCTCCACATTTCAAGCAAAGTTTGCTGGCTAAGCCATTGTTTTTATCGTATAGTATGCTGAAGGTGAGACCAGACCGAAAACAGTTCGGGCAAAGAACATCGTTCATTAGTTCACTCAGCTGATCTAAGTCAAGTGCACGTTGACCCACTTATGATCGGTTTCAATCGGCTGCTTCGCTTCTGCCTGCATCATCTGTATCTTCCTCCTTGATGCCGATGTGTTTGAAGTTTCTTCCGGAATCGAGGCAGTTGAGATGGAGGGACGAGGAGGCAGCGATCGCGATGGCACTGTCAACGCAGGCGTTGACGAAGTAGAACTAGACTTTCGACCTTGACCGCGAAGTATTTTCGAGGTACGTGCAGCCGAAAGCTGCTCTCTTCGCCCACTATTTTTCGGTCGCAGCATAATGTTGAGTTTATTCACTCTTGGGCATTCTCTGATTGTTTGATTGAAGTCGAATTTATTCGATTTGGTGCAAAACATAAACTAACTGAGAGAATTAGCGTTGAAGCGGCAGCCATGTTTACGATGCATTGTGGGCCAGGGAATCCTCGCTTTGGAGTCTCTGATTGGTTGAAACAAGTGGAATTCCCTCTCTAAGCTCAATGATTGGCTAGTGAGTTTCCAAACAACCCTGTGTACACTGTTTGAAATCATCAACTAAAAATAGACCACTATAGTTGGCGGAGTTATTTCCCTTGCTGTGCTCGATCGAAAAGACGAGCTTTCCAACGGTACCGGGCGTGAACCTCTTCGTAGAATAGATCGAAAGTTACAATTTTTCCAAAAGTCATAAAATACGATGCATCAATGACGTTTTTAACGTTTTTTACGAGGAGTGATGTTTTTCAAAGCCATTTTATTCAACTAATTATCGAATGACAGGTCGAAAAAAACACATGGGGGCATTTGCAAGTGTTTGAACTACTCAAAACTGATGTTATCTCAAAAACGTCCAGATATGAAATTTTCCCAACTTTTCGACCCGTGTCTTGCCTTAAAAACAACGCTGAAATTCGCAGGATGGGCAGAGGAATAAATGCTCATTTCAACGGTGGGCAGAATATGTGTTTTCATCCTACTCATTGAAAGATATCAAGGTAAGAAAACAGTAGTTCAACTTGTTTTTAATGACATAAGGAATTGTGTGAAACTTATTCACCTCGTACACTCAGATTTATAATTTCTGTTCATTGCTGAGCATGCTGCTATCAGTAGTTATCGTTTGTGTTGAATGATGAGATGTCCGCCAACAGATTATCATCATTTCAGCGAGGATGGATGGATGGATGGATCGATGGTGTTTTAAGGCCTATCAGCCTTTGAAGGCTATATAAGGCCACTAAGCATAAAAATCACTACAGCATTTTAGAGAAAACCCAATTCAAGTCACGGTGTCACTAGTCATTCGCCCTCTTACGAACCGCATAGGGAGACGCGGTGGGTCAATTCTTACCCCGAACCCACAGGGGGACATTTCAGCGAGGCATTAAACCACGAATTCCACTTTGGCTGATAAAGAGAGGAAATCTATTCAACGAATTCACCTCATACATTCAAATTTGACATCTTCATTCAATTCTGAACATGCTGATAAAAAGTGATATCAATAAATACTTTTTTATTGAGCATAGAGACGGGATGGCATGTTTACAGTATACTACCCTTCAACTTCTTTACTTCGCCGAGTTGGTCATCGACTCTACGGGTCGTCCTTCTCTCGGTCAAAGACCATAGATGTTGGTTTTGGTTTCAGTGAAGTAGTGACTCGAAGAGTAAAAACACAGATGATGTCATATCGACTTTCTCCGATTATCACGAGGATCTTTGAAAAACCTTTTCACTTAACGCCGTTAGAAACAAAATCGCTATTTAATTCTTGCTCTTTTTTACACAAGCAGATGGACAGCGTGTTTACCTTCCACCTGCAATCTCTACAGGTCGTCTCCTGGATGGCGCGCATGGAGGTAAGAACTTTTATTGACTTTTCTCTATGGCACAGTAAAGTGTATCAAGCTGATTCACCTGCTTTGACAGATTTAGAATATATTAAGTTCTCAAGTTGCTAATGTAAATTGTTTTTCATCTACATTGAGTGGATAGCCGGGATGACGTACAAATACAATTCACGGGGTTTGCCGATCGACATGCTGTTTGGCACGCTATGGCCGAAAGACTACAAAACCTGACTCCAAGTCGACAATAGACCAGAAACATGACAAAATACTATTGGTCAAGAGTACAGAGGTGCTGAGTATTGTGTGACACAAATATTTCAAAATAAACTTTCTGATACAGTAAATGAGTAATGATACTCTTCATTTCCCATAAATATGATGCATTAGGTGATGTCTAAACTGTACAGAAAAGAAAAACTGAATGTAATCTTTAGTTTATCTTTTGTGGATCTTTTTCTGAATGAGTGGTGGTGTCAAGTTAAGATAAGACTCCAAACTGTCTTCTTCAAATATAACTAAACTATTCAACACAAAAACTTTATTGCAGCTTCAACATCCAATTATTAGTGATATTTTTGCTCCTAGGTCAAGAAGAAATGAAATAAAGCAATAATTGTTAGTCAAATTAGAGGTTAGCAATCGTCTTAACTTAACTTTACACCGCAGCGTCACACTTTCTCTCATTCAATCTTTCGCGCAAAACATGAAAAACATCAAAGTTGAAGAAGATTTATTAAGCATCAAACACATGTGCAGAAACATCGATCTTTTGTCAACAACATGAAACAAGTTTGGATTGTGTGAGTTGACAGTGTGAGGAGAAAGAGGCTCTGTTTTGAGGTAGGGTAGTGAAATTGGCGTACTCAGCACCTGCGTACTCTTGACCTATTGTGAACACCGCAGCTGTTTCTACTGAGCCATATTTATGCACAACAGGTGTCTTGTAGGCTTCATTTGCTCTATTTTCTTTGACTCAATGCGCTCGATGTGCTTTCATCCCACTACTTAGTCACTCGCAGTGTCACCGCTCCAGACGTCATATTGTTATTAATAAATGCTTATGAAGTTCTTTTGCTAAAAATCAATCACTTATCCTCGGAGTCACATAGTTGTGTCTGTGAATTAACATCCAGGCCAAAATGTGGAATAAATGCAGTGATCTATTCAGGGAATCCTAGCTCCTACTTTATTTGACCAGTTGCTTGACTACTTGCTGCATCAGTGTCAGTCGAAATTTGTTTTAACCATCATGATGATAACCCTGCACTCTGCCATGGTTCCATCTGAGTTTGGATAATCAATCTGACCCTGAGTAAAAAAATATTCCTGGTTCTATTGCCGCACCAGATGTGTAATTCACTAATGTACCTACATCATTACATGAATGTGCTTGCAAAACAACTTCAACCGCTGAAATCTGTCGCTCTTGATTTGACAGTGTGGCGTTTGCATGCGAGAAGCATACAAGTATATAAGTCGGGGCTAAGGTTAATCTACTATCCGACCACAGACCTTGGGCACAACTGTTTTGTTTCAGATAATTGGATAACTAGTGGGATGCACATTGTTTATAGTAAAACTTAACTGCCTCATTTGTTTTGGTCAAGCTTATTTCTTGAAAGAAAATTTTTGTGGTAGTAATGCAGCCAAAAATGTAGAGGTGTGACAGTGATGTAAGAAAGTAGGAAATGTTGCAAAAACATAGCAAGTTTGTAGGAGCTCTGCTACACACACACACGCACACAAATTCTATATCCTACACCTTAGCAGTACATTGATGGTTGAGTAGATAATGCTTTTTGTTTTTGTTTTGTGTGTGTGTGTGTGTGTGTGTGTGTGTGCGTGCGTGCGTGCGTGCGTGTGTGTGTTCTGATTCTCAATAAAATCAACAGACCACAATACCCAATGTGAACTCTATGTTGAGAGAGCACAAAAATGCTGTTGTTTGTAAGTGTGTGTTGAATTGTGTATTGCCAGATGCTTACAGTCCTATGTTCAAATGTGCAAGTAGCATGAAGGTGTCTGCTTTGTGCCTAGTGGGTCTTCTGCTGCAGGTGTCATTTTCAGTACAACAATTTATAGGACAATAATTATGAATTTATGTTATCATCTAGTAAACATATTCTGTTCAAGACTATTTATCAAACCTACATGTATTGATTTCTTTTTTAATGTACTCAGATTCTTGCATTCATGTTTAGCTGGTCAGTGTATGCCCAGAGATGAGGTTTTTCATTTACCCAACATATCTAAGCTTTGTGCAAACAGGATACACATTAAGTTGATGTCAGTACTTTAGGGGGCATCAGTGGCCCTGGCCACATAGTAAGAACACTCAACCTGCAGTTGTTTTGTGACTAATGTGTGAAGAATTTCAAACATGCATGGATTCTATTGAGTATCATCCCTAAGCAATGAGCTAAACTCACAGTGCTTCTACCTATCCAGGGACAATCTTAAGCTATCATGTTAGAGCATACATCCACAACCTAGTTGCATGCTCCCCACAGATGGGAGATGGTGTTAATGCATCACATACTTTTTCCCAATGACCAGGGGGTAAAAAGTGCAGTTTAAAAGCCCAGACTTATAGAAAAAGAGGCAGGATAAAATCAGGCGCCTTTACCTCGATTATGCATTGCCACTAACATTAAGAATATGTTATCAATGTAACCAATTTTTCAAAATGCAGTTGACTAAAATATTCAAATTTATGCAAATTAGATCACTTGATAAGTAGAATTTGTGCTTGTATGTGAGTTTAGAGCAAATAATACTTTTTTAATTGCCCTGTGAGTGTTATTTATTGTAAAACTTGTACAACACGTTTGCCGGGCTTGGGGCTCATTGTTCGGAGTTCATATTTGCTGCTTTGATAGTGTGGCGGAGGCAAAGCTGTTTGCAACAGACAAATCCAATTGTCATTGTTTATTATAGTATGATTGATGTAACTGTGATTTGATTAATAAAAAGAATTCACTGTGGAAAAATAAAAAAGTTTAGAGCATCTTTAATGATTTAACTTATAAATATGCTAATAACTCACAACATATCTGATTTACCTATGTATTTTGTTCTTCATGCAAATTAATTTAAAAATGCAAATGAGACTGAATGGCATGTTGCTTGTTATTTAAAATTAGCTTTTCATAATGAACAATACGATTTTCATAATTTTTTATGGGTTTCTTTCCTAAACAATTTTTTTTAATCATGCACCATAAAAATTTTGCAAATGTATGCAAATTCATGCAAATATATAGCAAGGCATGAGACAAAGACTTTCAGTTGGTGTCTTTGTCTTCATCACCTAAAAATTTGTGTGTATACCAGTTATCACAAAGATATCTCTTCTGCTTAGGAAATTACAGCAAAAAAAGACAAATTTTGTCATTTTCTAGTGCCACGGCTTTGTTCTTTGTCTCTACATTGAAAATGTCCCCCAGAGGAGGACATTTGGCGGGCTGCAACTCTGGATCTACTGGGGCGATTTTCAAAATTCAAACTGTTCTGTGCTTAAAATCATTAGCTTTATAAACCAAAGTTAGTAGCATAACTGTGCAGGTTTTAGAAAATTTTATATTGGACATGCTACTAATAGAACTGATATCTTTACCACTTTACGACCACACATGCAGACAACATTAGAGCCATCAACAAATACTTTACAAGGGAAAGGGAATGCAGCGAAAAGTCGGGCAGCCAGCACAAGGCAAGAACAGCAACAGTGTCAACACCACCCTAGTGGCAGATCTTATTTACCAGTCTTATGTGTTCTCTCCATAGCTAACACAGAAATGTGTATTCAAGTAAGCCTCAACACTTACCCTGTGACGCAGCAGTTTGCGTATGTGTCCATGGAAAGTCTTGTACAAAACATTTCTCTGCTGCTTGGACCTGTAAAAGAATTTAGTTTGCCATGAGGAAAGTAAACAAGCATGCATAAGCAAGCAGAGACAGACACACACACATACATACACACACACACATGCACAGATACACACACAGACACACACACACACAAACAAGCAACACACACACACATGCACAGATACACACACAGACACACACACACACACACACACACACATGCACCGATACATACACACACACACACACACACATACACACACACACAAGCAACAACACACACACACAGGCACACACACACACAGATACACACACACACACAAGCAACACACACACACTCAGATACACACACACAGATACACACACACACAAGCAACACACACACACAAATACACACACACACAGACACAGATACACACACACACGTGCAACACACACACGCACACACACACAACACACACTCACACACACAGATACACACACACACACAGATACACACACACACACACACACACACACACAGATACACACACACACAAGCAAAGCAACACACACACACACACACAAAGATACACACACACAGATACACACACACAGATACACACACAGACACAGATACACACACACGTGCGCAACACACACACACACACACACACACACACAGATACACAACACACACACACACACACACACACATTGATACACACACACACACACACACACACACACACACAACACACACACACACAACACACACACACACACACACACACACACACACACACACACACACACACACACACAAGACCTGACAAAGGAGTACTACACCATGTACAATGAAGTCTATATTCTTTCCCAACAAGTACCAACTTCAATGAACAGCTCTTCCAACCAAACAGCACTACATACAATTTTAGATAGTGATTTTACTCAGAAAATACATGTATTTAGCAAAATAAGACACCTGAAAGACCAGAACTACATCACATACATTCTTCAATGATGTCAATATGTATCCTAATATCATAATATCATGGTAAGGGAAATAATAAAAATGTAGCATTTTATTCAATTTCATATTATGATTTCATTACTCAACCCTAATTTCATAAACAAGCAAGATAAAGCAAAAAGAAAAATTAACAATTATTCAGGAGCAAAGAACTCTTGCTGTACATGCATGAAACACATTGGTAACAGACGGCATGATTTAGATCACTTTGTTTCAATACATACCCGTATTTGAGTAACTTCCTGATGATGAATTTTCCATACTTGGATTTGCACAGCTCAACAAGATGATCTGTCAATGGCAGAAAGTTCACAGAAGTGAAAACAAAAACTACATAATTACAAACTCCAAGACTGGGAAAAAAGACAAGAAAAGAAAAAAGCAATGCCACGGTTAAGTTGACAAGTAAATTGTGAAAGTATCCCCCATTTCCTATGTTATCATAAGGAAAGTCATTCATTCACAGAGTAGCAGTTCTGCGCATGACCTTGCCTACCTTTCAAGAGATCCATGATTTCAGATCGCAGGGCCGCGTCGCCGTACTGAATGAGGCACTGAATGATTCGAGCTGTGTCATGGGCAAAGGCCAACTGGAACAAAAAGGGTATGTCATGATCAAGTTCATTTTCAAAACCAGTAAATTCACTTTCCAAGTTCAGCTGGTATGACACATTTGGTCCATTACACTAAACCAAGACGTAAACCTAACCTGGCAGTGTGATTAATAATATGTAAACCTAACTTGGCAATGTGATTAATTATCTGAAGGAACACCAGGCTTAGCCCATAACAGGATACAATATAATTGGTACTCCAACATCCATTGCACACTGCATACATATGTGTGTTATGCATAAGTGTGTGTGTGTGTATGAGTGTGTGTGTATGTGTGTATGTTTGTGTGTGTGTGTGCTTATGTGTGTGTGTGCTTGTGTGTGTGTGTGCATGTGTGTGCATGTGTGTGTATGTGTGTGTGTGTGTGTGTGCATGTGTGTGTATGTGTGTAACTAATCAGATCTTTCTTCCGAGAAGCAAAGCCGTCCTCTTGAAGTAAAATATAAAGTGCCCAGCCAAACAGGGACATCATTCACTGCACAAAGAGTTCATCACGTCCCTGGAAACTAAGGTGGGACCCCTACCTCTGTGACTTTGTCCCTCATGGAGGCAAACAGGTCGTTGCAAAGTTTGTGGCGCTGCTCATCAGGAAGTTTGTGTCTGCAGAAACATCAGCCAGAATTGTCAGTGCCAGGTATGACACTTGCAAGGTCTAGACAAAACATGATACGAAAAGAAGATGCCAACAGGGCTTGAATGCAGAGGAACTAGTCTCTCAGTTAGCATTATGTTGACACCTACTTTTAGCAAATTCTTTGGAGACTGATACCTCTGCCTGCATCATCATGCTAATAAATCTAAGCAGAGCAATTATTTTCAATACAATATTATATCACAAAACATTGCACATCCCCGTGTGGCTAATGTATACCTATACAAAGTGTGCCCTCACTGGTGTTTCCTAGAATGTGCCAAAAACTACACGAAACATGGCCAAGGTTAATTTCCATATTACCTACAAACAAATGAAACATATGAGCACAGCAAAGTTGATAAGTGTTTCATGTCTTCCACAAAAACAGAGACAGAAGCATATAAATACATAGTGTTTATGATAAATAGTGAACACATTTCCACTCCTACCTTCTCAGTGTTTCCCACACATGCTTGGCTTTCTGGATGAGCTCATAGTTGTTTTTCTTCATCTTGCGAGCCTGGCGCTTCTCTTTCCATGACATGTCCTTCACTTTGGCCCGCTTCACATTCACAACTGCAAGTACACATTGACAAGGACTTCAAATCCTTTCTTTTTGTCATACATATTACTTCCTTAAAAGTGGTAGGTTTATTTATCAGACAGAGCATGCAAAACCCTGTTCAAAACTGCTTACACACTATCAGCTGACCTTGGAATCGAAGAACTATCGGCCACTGGACATAATGACCATCACTACCATCTTTGCTCTTTTCATAAATCTGCTTCCAGAGCTGTTGTTGCACAAACCACTGTGGCAAATGAAGATAGTGCTAGGGACTGCTCACAGCTAAGTTACTGGAGATGGGTGCAAAACCTCCTCAGTCCCTAGTTCCAGCTGATGAGCGGGTACTTAGCAGCCTTGCAATATATCAATGCACATCATGGAACTCTCACAGCTGTGCTAGAAACTGCTCATCCAACTTTAGGTAATGTCAGAAATCAGACCATATGTACTGTAGTATGGGCTTTGAACTAAACCCACTGAGACTTTTTTCTAGATTTGGAAAAGAAAATAAATGACTGGGAAAAAAAGAGTCTATTCTTGCTCAGTTCTAACCAACATGGGTGATTTGAGTACAAGAGCTGATTGGCTGTTAACCCTCATCCATTCTGTCAGACACCCACCCATTCCACCCACCCTTTCTTGCCAAGCACACACATGGCTGATAAACCCCTTGTTAGGGTTTTTACCCCCTTTCTTTAGACATGTGCCTATATTTTATATACAGCCCAATCAATTTTCTAAGTTAAAATTGAATTGTTGGAAAAAAAATCTGCAGCCAGGCGCCAAGTAAGAGTCATAATGTAAATATGGGCCAAGTGAATTACTCTTTTATAATATAATTTGGGCAAAGTGTGCAGATGTCATGAACGTCATTTTCTATTTTAAACATCCCTATCATAAGTGTAACTCCATTGCTGGGTTCAAGTTGCAGAAGTAGGACAACGTCGTACGGACACAGGATCTGCACTTTTTAGTGGGCAGAGTGGCGCCTGGCTGTGGAATTCTTACCAAGAATGAAGAGAAGTAAGTCTCATCAATTCATCCATGCAGCAGACTGGAACCAGTAAGAGAGCTTTTTTAATTTTAAAGATGGATTCCCATGCAACTCAAGCCATATACAGAACCCAGTGTTCTCACAGCAAAGCAGCACCAGCATCTTTTCTTACCCGTCTCATCAGGCAGGGTCTCCTCAAATTTCCTTTTGGACACCTTGCTGTGGTTCATTCCTCTTTTGTTGGATGTGGCCTTTATCTTCAGCTTCGTGGCGGCACTCTGAACTTTGACCTGAGGAAATAATTAAACATCTGTAATAATTTCCAAAAGTTGCTAACTCTGCACGTCACAGAAGACAACTACTAGGCACTTACAGTGGGCTATGATGGAACATTTTACATGAATCTACAAATTACAACAAGGCAAATATATTTTGGATTCAAGAATGACAGTTTCATTACAGTAGATCGATGACAACATCAATCATTCTTGGGGCATATCAAGTGAAGTGTCTTCACTTCATGAAGCAAACAGAAGAGTTGCAAGGCGTCTGTCTCACTGTCTCCTAGTCTGGTTCTCCCAATTAGTTTGACTCGTTTAAGATGAATGTCCCAAATCAGTCATTAGCAGCACATTACTCTTGAAGACGAACATCCCTGATCAGGGATTCCAACCTTTAAAAACCAATGCTGTCTACCATTGTTTATAATAAACTCTGAAAAGTTTGAAGTTTTTCTATTAGTAGTTTTTTTGTCCACTTTTTGGGATAAAGCATAGAAATGGGTTGTCTGATTGCTGCTACAGCTGGGGCCAAAATGGTCCATCTTGAATGAGTTAAGTTTTTGAAGAAACTGTGATCCCTTTGACACAAAGTCAGACCCTGCTCCACTCACCCTGACAGACTTCTTCCTCTCAAACACCGGCACCCTGGGAACTTTGGGTGTCTCAGTCTTGGCTGCCACAAGCTTTCTGTACTCCATCTCAGGTATCTCCTCATAGTGAACCTCCACCGGGGCCCTTCGGCTCTTCTTGGCAGGGGAGGGGGAGGTCTTGTACGACTCCCCTCCATCCGGCTGTCCTCTAGCCCTGTCCACAGCCAGCTCCCAGGTGTCATCAGCCCGGCCCTTGGGCGACTTCTTCTTTGCTTTGCTCACCAGCGTGCTGCCCGAGTTGGAGAGCTGGGTCATATCAGGGATGGCGCTAATCTGACTGAGGGTTTCTGGGGTCCCTAGAGCTATGTTTTCAGGCATCATCACACTCTGCCTGGCCTTACGGGCCATGTAGACATTCTCAATGTCTTCCATCCTGTCCTGAGAAATGCGCTTCCGAGGCTTTCCACCAAACTTGGGGCTGCCATATGGAGGGGTGTCAGGGAACATGTTCTGCATGCCCTGCAATCTCAGTTTCTCTTTCTTCTGGATGCTGTCGCCCTCTGGGTTGTCGCGCGACCGCCTGTGCATCTTGGTTGAGCCCTTGGCAGTCTTGCCTCTTGAAACGGAAATATCCCTGGAATTAAAGATGGAGTTTAAAAGTTTACAAAGGTACCTGGCCACTGTCATCTTAGCCTTGGGATGTGTGAATACTAAATTATGACACTGCAAAATATTTTTAAAAAGCAAAATGTTGATGGTTGTTAAATTCTAAACGATGTCTTGACTGACATGAGCACAGCTAATATTAGGCAATAACAAAAGTTAGTTGGGATTACTCACTGTGTAACCTGACTCAGTGACTGACCCAATTTTTTCTGCCATTGCCAACTATAAACTTTTTTTCCATCACGCAACAAAAAAAGAAAAAAAAGAAGATGAAAGAAATTGATAGTAAACAACAAACTGTATGCCATCCCATTTTCCCTGCTCTACAAACACTCAGGATATCCACTATTTACATAATAAAAGGCGTTTTCAGCAACAGAGAAATATGATATTCAGTTTGGGCTTTTCTAAAACAAAAATTTGAAGAAAACAAGTTTAAGCCAACCTACCAACCCTTATTTTAAAAGCCAACAATTGTTTAGTTTGGCTTCAACATTCCCCAAAAATAAAGATAAAGGAAAGGTGTGATTCAGCCTTATGTCACAAAATGCCCTTGTAAACAACAGTGTCATGGAACATGTTTTTGGAAATGATGCTAAACTTATGTTTCCAAAAACAGTTAAACACAAAACGTTGTTTTCCAAAACAGCATGCTTGTCCAAAACAGTCTCCCCTAAACATTTTCTGTGTAAACATGAGGCACTCAAGGACAATGACAGTGATGAAGTTATTCTTTCTGCAGCTGTGCGCCACATTTTGGAACATGAAAAAGAATATAATGCTGTGTAACTCTAAAAAGTTCAACCAGAATATTTAATTGCTCCTCCATAAATGGGGCAAAATGTCAGTCTCCTTTGCCATTGTGCTAAAAATCATAGGATTTATACAGTGCGGTTCACTGCCTATGACTTATAACATTTTGAAAGTTTAGAGCATGCCCTAAACGACAAACATGCACAAAACACTTTCTGGAAACATTTTGTGCGGTATGTAACAAAGGAAAACAAGGTAAAACACTTGTCTAAATTCCATGAGAAGCTGAGCGCTGATTGGTCATTTTGTGTGGTTTTTCTGTTGTTTGGCTACCTACACTGCTACAGATAGATCCCACTGTATTCTTACTCATTGTGTTTTGATACTGATCTATGTCTACATCAGACTGAGGCATATTCTTCAGAAAAACTTATTCACTCACAAACTGTGAGAAAGAAGAACTTTTGTGTCCAAAATATATGCAGCACTGAATTTCTCAATAATCAGTCTGCAAAAACAACCCTGAAAAAGAAAAAGTACACACAACTGGGCTATATGAGAGTATCATCAAAGAAGTCTTTGGTATCATATAGCTGAGCAGCAAACAGCTATTATTGACAACCAATCAGAGCAGTGTGTTACAAAGGATTTAGTTACACTCTGCAAAACAGCCTTCTTTTTTTGCTATGGATTTTAAGCCCTCTCCGTGACTATAGTCCATTTCTAAAATATTGCATTAATCTAATTGCAACAATCGCAATTTCTTAACAACATGCAACTTTACTTTCAGTAAATAAATGGGGCTCATAATATCGACAAAATTCTAAGATTTCACTGAAATTCACACATTTCCATGGACCAGTATCTAGAATATTTGCATGAAAAATGTATATCCACAGATGTCTCTGCTTAATAATGAATGTGTCCACCTTATAATAGATAAGCTTTGTCTTGGTGTAATATATGAGCAATTCTAAAAAGGTGGCAATGGCGCATGGTTGTCCAGTAGAGTGTAAATAACACAAAAACTACAAACTTTTTATGATGTTACGTTTATATCATATTGTAGAGAAAAGATTAAAGATATACATATAATAAATCTGTTCCGATTGTTGCTTTTGTGTGTGAATGGTCCGCATGTATTTAAAGAGAAACGTGAAAAACCGCCATTACCAAACGTGACATTTTTCACCAAGAGGAAAAGGATTCCGTTTTCTCTTGAACCCCACATTTGTTTTCTAACATCTGGTGGTTTTTAGACAAGAAAATAGTTAATGCTCAACTGCCAGCAACTAGAACTGAATGTTACCAACCTATTCTGATTTTATTTGGCTTCAAAATCCGCGTTTGCCTCGTCATGGCGTCGTGTCATTGCAGACGAATTTTTCAGTGTACGATAAGATCAACTATTTTCGGCGTGGTTTATTGGATTTTGGATCCAGGATTGGTGTAAAGTTATCGATAATATCGTCATAATTCTCAGAAAATTAATCAAAGCGTTTTTTAAGGAGTTGTAGGATGTGAAAGTTTAGCATCAAATTTCCGTCATAATGTGCCGAATCAACAAAAGCGAAAAAAGATGAATTTTCTTTGAAACTTTTCTGTTCCCGATCCATAATTTCGTTCTAACACATATATGCCAGAAGTGCTGACCGAGCAACACGAGGTAAAATGGAGCACAAACGAAGAGGTAAGAGTTTTTGTATTTGTGTCATCATAAATTGTGGACGAGTGCCGAGGCAACAAAGTACTAACCAGGAAGCCAAAATGCACAGATTTGAAAGCTTAGTTTCAGCATCTTCCTTCCAAAGAACGCCACATGTTTGGTATCGCATCGAAGCTTCATTTCCCGGCTTTACGTTGCAACTGTTTCCGGTACCGAAGAATAATTACCGAAGGCACACGAGATAGAAATCAGAGGCCATTGCAAACCAATGGAAAGCTTCGAAATAACGGCCTGTCTGTCAGCTAGGCTCTGATTGGCCGCTTGTGTGCGTGATCACAGCGTGTCACGGCGGAAGTGGCTGGCGGAAACGGCCGAACCGTACTTCGACTGGCGGAAGTGGTGGTCGGAAACGGCCGAACCGTACTTCGACTGCTTCCGACCTGAACGTCGGCCGCCGAAGCAAACATCGGTTTCCTGTGTTGACTTGTCACTGATGACACAAAATTGATTTCTTGAATTAAATTGCTGCAAAACGGCAATTTTAAGCTGTACCTTTGCTACAGTGAATAAATGTTGTCATTTTTAGTACACAAACAGTAGTTGGTGTCTGTATTGCTTGTTTTTTGTCATTACTGAGAAAGTGTACAAACGGATATGTTGACTAGTCACCGATGACATTACAAATGCTTTATAATTACCAAATTCAATTGTTTTTTTTATATAATTGTTTTACAGGATGTTATTGCATTAGGAATGACATCTAATATAGTAAGAATAGTTAGTGTGACATTTTTGGTAATAACAGATATTTGTGGGTTTTTTGTGTCATCGGTGACTAGTCAACATTCACTTTTTCCTGTGTTGACTTGTCACTGATGACACAACATTGATTTCTTGAATTAAATTGCTGCAAAACGGCAATTTTAAGCTGTACCTTTGCTACAGTGAATAAATGTTGTCATTTTTAGTACACAAACAGTAGTTGGTGTCTGTATTGCTTGTTTTTTGTAATTACTGAGAAAGTGTACAAACGGATATGTTGACTAGTCACCGATGACATTACAAATGCTTTATAATTACCAAATTCAATTGTTTTTTTTATATAATTGTTTTACAGGATGTTATTGCATTAGGAATGACATCTAATATAGTAAGAATAGTTAGTGTGACATTTTTGGTAATAACAGATATTTGTGGTTTTTTTATGACATGAATGACTAGTCAACATTCACCTTTTTCCACTTTAACGCTCACATACACACACACAAAATAGCAAACTATCTTTTTATTCATAATTTATGATAAAATACAGTTTGTTCTAACATTATATGCTGATTCCAGTCAAATCTGATGATTTTTACTAATTAGGTCTAATGTCACACTTTTCTTGCCACCTTTTTAGAATTGCTCATATTTTCAAATAACTTTAATTCCTTAGATCATAACTTCAATGATTTAGATGATGATCTCCGAGTGGACAGAGTACTCGGTGTTTGAAATCTCGGCATTTGAATGAGAACGAGACTGCCAACAACCGGCAGTTTCTAAAACTTTCAATATGGCGGTCGACGTTTGAATGGGACGTTCAGTCAGAGAGAAAGAAAGAAAAGTGTAACACTTATTATCGCCAAGTGAAGAACATGTCGCGATATATCACAGGGTCATCGGTATGTCACGTGACTGTAAGGACGAGATTTCAAACACCGAGTACTCTGTCCGAGTGGACAGAGTACTCGGAGTACTCCTTCCGAGTGGACAGAGTACTCGGAGTACTCTGTCCCGAAATGTTGGGGACAACGACCATTTCAGCTATAGTATTGGCATAACTTGAAAAGTTTGGGAACTTTTTTCTATTGATAAGAATTTGTCAAAGTCAATGCATTCTTTCTGACCCCCACCCTCCTCTTACTTTCATGTACCTAGTAGACACATACAATGTTTAAGTGAAAACAAGGGGGAGAGGGGGGGGGGGGGGGGGGGGGAGGGGCTGGGAGATGTCATTCAAGAACACCTACGTGTGCTTGCATATTATTGGGGTTGGAACATTTCCACAGGAAGGGGAGAGAGAGAGAGAGAGAGAGAGAGAGAGAGAGAGAGAGAGAGAGAGAGAGAGAGAGAGAGAGAGAGAGAGAGAGAGAGAGAGAGAGGGGGGGGAGGGAGGGGAGGGGAGAGAGAGGGGGGGGAGGGGAGAGAGAGAGGGGGGGGAGGGGAGAGAGAGAGAGGGGGGGGCTGGACTGGGGGGAGGGGGGCTGGACTGGGGGGAGGGGGGGACTGGGAGGGGGTTGATCAAAGGTCGGACCAAAGACACTATCTCTGGTCGGACCAAAGACACTATCTCTGGTCGGAGGTTAGGAAGATGGAAGGAGTGAAGAAAGGGAATAATGTGGTTTGATATTTCATCACTACATATTTCAAAACATAACAGTAATGAAATATATAACAGCAGGACAGTATGCAAAACACACTGACTCCTGTACACTGTGACACGAACTGGACAGACGGGACAGAACAAAAGGCAGATCCCAAATCCTCAGCGCGCGACCCTGTCTTCTCCGTTTACTTACAGCTCCTTTTCAGACATTGAACTTGAAGCAGTAAGGATAGGGTGGAATGTGATACCTGGCTGCTGGAATGAGAAGCTTCCTAAATCAAACGGTAGTCATTTCATCAGATTGCTCCGAAACCCACAGCCACGGCCACGCGCTCAGCATGATTAACAATACCGTGACTATCTTCCAGCGTACTGGATCCCCTTGGGAAATCCATAGCAAAGCGGCTCCAAATCACCTCGATCAGTCTCATTTCCGTAACTTTACTCGGAATCGATAATCAACAATAACTTTATATCGCCATTGCCTGTTTAAAATTGAACTGATTAGAATTAGATGTCGCTCACACAGTTTTATCTGTGCTATAGACTTCATTCAGTATTACTCTTACAACTGATATGGTGCTAAGTATTACCATAATATACACGAAAAATATTAAAGGTGCACATCTATTGCTATCGATAACTTACTATTCGCTTCCGTGAGAAGTGTCGGAACTTATAAAGCCTTTGAAGACAGCTGCGCGTGCAGATCGTCGGTTTGAAAGTGAGCAAACCACGAGCTGTGTGCCGTAAACCGAATTTCAAAAATGTCGCAAAATATGTCATTTCATCAAAATATGTATACATATCCTTCAATATGCTATATTTAATTTATTATGAATATTTGTGGATCTAAAAAGGAAAACAATACTATTGTTGTGCGATACCAAAAATTGGCCACTTACAGCTCGTCAACATCCGGCAGTTGTACTCGTCTGTTTAAGTGTAACGCTGAAGTACGCTCAAGAAGTGTTTGTGAACCCGCATACAGTTGACGATGATTTCCAAAGTGTTACGAACACTAATTATGGGTCCTCCTGGTTCTGGAAAAGGGACGATTGCGAACAGAATAGTGAAAGATTTTGGACTTGTTCACGTTTCAAGTGGTGACCTTCTTCGACATCAAATCAACGCTGGAACAGGTGCTCGTGTAGTTATCTGCCCTTAGTGCTGCCCCTTGAACGTTTGCCTGGAGATAGGGGAACGTTCACACCACGCGGTGCTGTGTAAATTTCACTGTCCTTTCTGCTACTGTGTGTTATGTTACGAGAATGTAGTGTGCCGTCTGAGGGAAGTCGATTGCATTTCTTTTGTTCCCAGCCAACGTCTTCAAACACGTAAACTTCTAAAGTTGTGAAGTTAAAATTCTCCAGTATGCTCTACCAATGGTAGAACCATACCCTTCCACCTACTCACACCTCAAGGATTTATTGCTTTAACTGACTACCAGAGTAGAATAAAAACATTACTGACACATTCGCCGGGTATCCTAACCTCATGTGTGTGCATATCTTGGAGTAATTCTTTCCCCTCATACATTTTTTTAAAATAACTAAATAAGTTGTTTTCATGAAAAGGAGTACAGAGTATGCTTGCCCTATATCAAGTATTTCATATGAGCAGGCAATCATGAAGATTTCTTCCCTGCACAGACACCAAATCTATTTATTTACTAAGTTATTGTGTTGCACATGTTATTGTAAATTATTCTGCTAGTCATGTGTGTGGGTGGGTGGGTGGGGGGATCAATAAGCAGCAAATAATTGCTCTCTTAACTATAATGAACCAGTCTGTGGGTATCTCTTTTGTACATGGAGTTGCTCACACTAGTGAATCTCCTAAAGTCTTCACAGCCTGTGAAGATTTTGTTCGCATAGATCTTTGAATAAAAAATGAAAAGTATGTCATACTTGGTTTAATAATACATTTTATACAAAGTAGTCTTCTTCTTTGCTCTGCATGCAGTGCTGATGATCCGTTTTCTGAATCAGGGTTTTAGTTTGGTGATTATGGTGCTTGCCCGCTGTCACTTCTGAGCAGGCAGGTGTGCATTTCAAAGCTGCACAGATCCTAGAGTTGCATCCTTGGGCTATGTGCTTCACCTGCATGGCTGGTTACTGGGCACAGCATAGTGGCAATGGGGGATGACATTTCCCAAAATGAATTTCCTATATTTAAAATGTGTGTGTGTGTGTGTGTGTGTGTGTGTGTGTGTGTGTGTGTGTGCGTGCGTGTGTTTGTGTGTGTGTGTTTGTATGTGTGTGTGTGTGCGCGCGTGTGTGTGTGTGTGTGTGCGTGTGTGTGTGTGTGTGATGATTATGGTGATGATGATGATTATGGTGATGATGATGACTATGGTGATGATGTTGCAGACCTGGGGCTGCAGGCCAAAAAGCACATTGATGAGGGGCACCTGGTCCCAGACAACCTGATACTGGACCTGGTGGTGGAGGAGCTGGGCAAGATCAACAGAGACTGGCTTCTGGATGGTCAGTGTCTGCAACTGTGACTACTTTTTCCTTGCTTTGCAATGCATCATATAATGCATACATGCATGCCAGCATATGTGCATGGGGATATTGGCCTAAGAAAAAGAACAGGCAGTTTACTGTTTTTGTGTCATGTACCGTGAGTCCCCACATGTATCATGATAATAATTCAAGTCTTGTCAAAGAGTGGTTATTGTAACCAGGGGATTGAGATGGATTGTTGCATAAATCATCTCTGAATCTCAAAGTGTCAGCAAGATACTTGTTTGATCTTTCTCCTATTCTGTCTTTCTTTTCTTTTATTTCATTCACTGATTCAGTCTTTCTTTCCTTTTCATGATCTACTTAGTTGATTCATTTCATGTGTTGTTTGAAATATCACAAGTCATGTTAAAACTTTGTGTGTTTTGAACCATAAATTTCACAAGCCATGACTGTCAACTGTTCAGTTTATCCATATATATATGTTATTGCACATCGTTTTCACGGAGCCTTCCCATCACAACTGAAGAAGACACATATTTAGATCTGGCTCAACCGCATGTAAACTTTCTCATCACAACTGAGCAAGACCCATGTAAACAAGACCTGTTACAAGCTCATGTAAACTTACCCATCACAACTGAGCAAGACCCATGTAAACAAGACCTGGCACAAGCTCATGTAAACTTACCCATCACAAAAGAGCAAGATTCATGTAAACAAGACCTGGCACAACCGCATGTAAACTTACCCATCACAATTGAGCAAGACACATGTAAACAGATTTGGCACAAGCTCATGTAAACTTTCTCATCACAAAAGAGCAAGATTGAAGATTCATGTAAACAAGGCCTGGCACAACCTCATGTAAACTTACCCATCACAAAAGAGCAAGATTCATGTAAACAAGACCTGTTACAAGCTCATGTAAACTTACCCATCACAACTGAGCAAGACCCATGTAAACAAGACCTGGCACAAGCTCATGTAAACTTACCCATCACAAAAGAGCAAGATTCATGTAAACAAGACCTGGCACAACCGCATGTAAACTTACCCATCACAATTGAGCAAGACACATGTAAACAGATTTGGCACAAGCTCATGTAAACTTACCCATCACAAAAGATCAAGATTCATGTAAACAAGACCTGTTACAAGCTCATGTAAACTTACCCATCACAACGGAGCAAGACACATGTAAACAAGACCTGGCACAAGCTCATGTAAACTTACCCATCACAAAAGAGCAAGATTCATGTAAACAAGACCTGGCACCAGCTCATGTCTGCTTTCTCTACAGGTTTTCCCAGAACTCTGCCCCAGGCCCAGGCCTTGTTGAAGCGAGAGAAGCTGGACGCTGTCATGAACTTGGATGTTCCCTTCGATGTCATCATGCACAGAATAGAGGGACGATGGACTCACCTGTCTAGTGGCAGAATCTACCACACAGAGTTCAACCCTCCCAAAGTGCCAGTCAGTACCAGTTGATCTGTCTAAGCTAAATGACTATTACTGGAGTGCTGGCTGTGCAATAGTGGGGCTATTTTCCAGCAGAGATCTTTCCTGCTGAGATTACAGTCAGTCAGTCAGTCAGTTTGTCATGCTTATCTTTCACCAGCCAGCATGAACATATGCACTTGATGCAGTTTTCACACTGATTTATATTTCTTAACTCTTTTTAGTTCTTGCATTTTTGCACAATTTTATATTCCTCTCATGGTATTTGCTTTACATCACTTTGTATGTAGTGCATAGATAGTATCTAAGATACTCAAGGTAGTCATGCCATATAGTATATATGATATACCCAAAAACAAAGAAATGAATGCACTTTCATATGATGCACCAACAAAATTGCATTGTTTGTTTGATGCAGGTAAGATGATCTTTGACTTTGTTACTAAAAATAAATTTTGAGACCACCGGTGATCGAAATTCAAGTAAAAGAATGGTTGAGAGTTAAGTATGTGAGCCATTTTCAAAAGGTGCCCTGGCAGTATTGCCCAAAACTCAATCAGAATTCATTTAATTTGTTACTGTTCAAGACAAAATAATTCCATTGCAAAAATGAATGCTATGGGAGACGAAAAAGACAACTTGAGGCAGGTTTGTTGCTTGACACTAATCAAAACCAAAACTAAAGTGTAGCATTTTTCCATATATACAGTAAAATCTGCCAACAACAGATACCCATGGGGGTTGCCAAATGTCGTTTGCTCAGAGGTTTCTTTGCTTGGAGGAATCTATTTTTAAAAAAATGAATGGCAGGAAGGGTTGCAAAAACACTCCACTCAACACCACCCATCAAGATGGCAACTCATCTATTCATAAACCGCACTTTCAAACAACACTTTTGCAGTACCCTCTTACTGTACAGATTGCTCAGTCTCAAGCATGGTGTGTACGAATCACTACTCCAACTTGTGCTCGTTACAACCATTCATGCCCACAAAGCTGTTCAACTTTCATTCCTACAGGCAACTAGTGAGACTTGTTACATCCTTATAATGTCACGTACATCCATGTCATGTATATCCATTTCACGCACATCCTTGGTGGGCAAATTCCTGCCTGTTCAGAGACAGAGGACCAGACAGAACAAGAGAAAGGGGAAGGGGTGGGGTTCTGGGTCTCATATGTGTGTTTGTGTGTATGTGAATATGAGAGAGAGAGAGAGAGAGAGAGAGAGAGAGAGAGAGAGAGAGAGAGAGAGAGAGAGAGAGAGAGAGAGAGAGAGAGAGAGAGAGAGAGAGAGTGTGAGTGTGTTTGAGAGAGAGAGAGTGTGAGTGTGTTTGAGAGAGAGAGAGTGTGAGTGTTTGAGAGAGAGAGTGTGTGAGTGTGTTTGAGAGAGAGAGAGTGTGAGTGTGTTTGAGAGAGAGAGTGTGTGAGTGTGTTTGAGAGAGAGAGGTAGAGAGACATCCTTAACACTTACTTATGACCTCAAGGTGTCATCAGGAGACATAATAATCCCATGTTTATTGATAAGAAAAACACTTTTCAGACATTGTCCTATGAGGTCTTAAAAATTATAATGCAGTCTTTTTTCCTTTTTTTCTCCTTTTACACCTCTGATAAGTGATATGGCTTGATTTGTTTACATGTAATTATCAGCTCAACATAACATGTCTCTGTCCTCTAAATTGTATTGTGTGAGATACAACAAATGTTCATATTTACATCCTGATTCTTGCATAAGTGTTATAATGTCAACAGCTGCAATCTAGCTCCAGCATGAGCGTGACAGACAATGCATTAATTTATGTTTAATTGACCTTTACTTTAGACCCAAAAAAAACAACATGCTATGTGCTTGGGTAATAGTACATACATGTATTCACACACATTCACATGCACTACCAAACATCTATTCTCTCATAGAGTCCACACCTACATACATGTACACAGTTACAGTGGGAACGGTGGTTGTGTTCCAGGGGATAGATGATCTGACGGGAGAACCTCTGGTGCAGCGAGATGATGACAAGCATGAGACGGTAAAGAAGCGACTGGACAACTACCAAAAAATGACTCAGCCTGTCCTACATTTCTTCAGGTAAGAACTACTATTGAGATGTGCCGATAATCTGTCCGTTTTTAGACTTGGTCAAGTTGCAAATTCCAGAATAGATCTAGTTGTATGGTGGCTGATGATGAGCTACTACATTTAGATTAGTAAAGAATGTTCCAAAGATTTTAGAAGAGTTTTACATTGATTCTGTACTGAATAAAGCACTCCCCCAGCTCTTAATTTGAAGAATGGCTTTACTCAGAAGTTATTAATTTTTCAATCTATTAAATTACTAAGAAATGACGCAACCTTTCTTATTCTTGTCTTGAGCAAATGAGATCCTATTAATTAAAGTCAATTGTGTGCTGTTCGAATTGCATGGTATCTGATTGTATACATGTATTATATGAACACACTGTTGCATTATGATGCGTGTATGTGCATGTGTGTGTGTTTGTGTGTGTGTGTGTTTATGTGAGAGTGTGTGTGTGTGTTTGTGTGTGTGTATGTGTGTGCGCATGTGTGTGAATGCGAGTGTGCATGTGTGTGTGTGTGTGTGTGTGTGTGTGTGTTTATGAATAAATTCTTGCAACACATCCTGGTTGTTTACTCTTCAGGAAAGAGGGCTTGCTGACAGAATTCAAGGGGAGCTACTCCAACCAAATCTGGCCCCATGTTCATAAGTTCATGGCCACATTGAAAACGCCACTCCAGTATACACAATATAAATGATTGTGATGGTGGTGTTCTAGTGAAGCTGCTGTTGCAACTGTCTGGGCTAAATAGTTTCTGCCTCTGCTTTGTGATCCTTGCCAAAGAGAATCACAAGAATAATCGGAATGAATTATTTGATACCTAATGATAGCTCAAGTCATGTAAGTGTGCTTTGAATGTTTTGTGTGTGTTGTTTTCAGAGAGTTTTGTGTGGGATAGTTTGTTTGTTTGTTTGTTCCTATAGATGATCACGCTGTATAATTCTAGTCCCTCTGGTTCTGCCATATGATTCTTTAGAGTTTTCTACTTTATATGTCCATTGTGAATAATAGACCAAACACATTTGTTATTATGCTAGCAAATTCATGTTAGGCAAATTGGTTTCCATTCAGTGCAAGTTTCCAATAACAGGAGGTGGATTGTTAACATGTCCTTGCCAAAGTGAATGTTATACAAATAGTACGGTAGTCGTGTCTGTTTGAAAATCTCCATAGTGAATGTTATACAAATAGTACGGTAGTCGTGCCTGTTTGAAAATCTCCATAGTGAATGTTATACAAATAGTACGGTAGTCGTGCCTGTTTGAAAATCTCCACTAACATGATCTTGTTCAGTCAACATGGCAGCATCCAGCTCAAGTTTAGTAATGAATGCTGTGTCCCATTGTTAGTACATGTGTGTTTATTTAACCAGATTGATTCCTTGTCACTCTTGTGTACAAGTTGTATTCAGACCAATTGGACTTGCAAAGATGAAGTTGTTCCATACAAATCTCATATGTTATACTTATAGTTACTTAGTAGTTTGCATTTGCCTTGTTCTCTTTAAATGCATGACAAAAAGAGTGAACTGTGGCAGAATAAAGTGCAGTGCTTGTTTGTATATTCTGTACTGGTAACTAACTGTTCAGTCTGTGTTGCATGGAAGTATTCATTTTTGTCTCGCCCTTTGCAGGTTATGAGTGCACCTTGAGCTTGTCATTTGGTGAAGTTATGGTGCTCCTGGAATCATACACAGACATCCTGGATTGGTTTAAAAAAATTGTGTTGTTCGATTTTGGATTGGGAACAAATGTTAATCACTAAATAAGATTTCAGATTCCTTTCCTCAAATACACTTTTTTCTGCTCATATCTTTGCACAGACCTGGAGGCAAAAAATGGTGCAAGAGTGATGATGGAATTGGTGGCAAAATGTGAATGCATCTCTACTCCAGACTTGATAACTTTTCTTATGCCTATTTTCTGTGTTTACAGTACACACAGTACACAGTAATTTATTGCGCCAAGTGACATCATTTAAAAAACGAGCACGAGGAAAACTAAGTGATGAAGGCTAAAAAAGAAACAAAACAAAAAGCCAAACACACGCATCGCTTACACACCCTAACACGCCGTTTATGCAAAAAACATGGACATTTCCCGATGTACCTCACTCACGCAGCTGCACACAGACAAGAGATAAGACTGCACCTGAAACCAAAGGATTAACTGGTAAATGGGGCAATATACAATGAACAATTAAAGTTACTATTTAAGAACTGTTGACAAAAGAGGAACAAACTAAGATGATACACCCACCCACCCACCCCCCTTTTAAGTGACAATAAATAATACATATGAACAGAGACAAGACCACTAAGACGTACCCCCCCACCCCCCCACCCCCATCCCACCCCCCGTCACCACACAAAAGAATACAATAGAACAATACAAAAACAACCCTGCGCAACTACAAGAAGACCAACCCTTCCCCACCCCCACCCCCTCCCCCACCCCTCCCCCCACCCCCAACCACACTCAGAAGCAGTCCATATAACCCAGAGGAAGCACAAAAGAGAAAGTGGCACTGTCATAGATGTGGAGAAGTGTGTGCGCACCGCCGACAGGATCAGCGGCGGCAAAGCTGCCTGGGGAGGTTCTGGACAGCGTTGAGCTCCGTCACCGCCGTGGGAAAGAACGAGTTCTGAAAACGGCATGTGCGCGTTTTGAGGGACCTGAAACGACGGCCAGAGGGAAGGAGCTGGAAGAGGGAGCAAGCAGGGTGGGAGGGGTCCGCCACAATCTTACGGGACTTGCGCACTATGCGCTGGGCGTAGATAGAGGCTAGGGAGGGCAGATCACGGCCAATGATCCTGCCAGCAGCGTGCACGACACGCTCCAGCTTGTCTTTCTGCTGTTGAGTGGCCCCTCCGAACCACACACAGATGGAGAAGGTAA
Source organism: Theodoxus fluviatilis (assembly GCA_034096865.1). Lineage (NCBI taxonomy): Eukaryota > Metazoa > Mollusca > Gastropoda > Cycloneritida > Neritidae > Theodoxus > Theodoxus fluviatilis. The sequence goes on from JAWQFJ010002417.1 coordinate 138,351, forward strand.
GAACACTTTCCACCACAGCACGGTAGAACTGGAGCATGATCTCCGGAGACAGCATTTACCCAGCATTCTCTCCATTAGGGTCAATTTATTGGCGTATGTGAGACGGACTGTGGGTTCAATCGTTGTGCATATGCAGGGTTAATACACCTGTGATGAGTGTTTTTATAGCTATTTACCGATGAACACAATCAGAATATGCATTCACAGAATAAAATGTGATATACAAGAGTGAATGGTGTGGTGTGTTTGTTATTGATGGGCAGGGAAAGATTGGAACAAACAAAAAAAAGCATATCGGACATACAGCAGCTGTTCTTAACCTTGGACCTGCTAGTCACACATGTAATTATTCTCATACAGTGTTAAGTACAGATGTAATACTAAAGTTTTGCCCACAGCATTCCAACTCCTTGTGGCTCTGTACAAAGGAATGACCATTGAGGTACTAAGTTACTAACTCTCTTTTCATGCACAGCTAGTACAACTGCACGGAGACTCGCTCTTCTCCATTCCCCATCTAATTTTGATTTCTGGCCAGGTGAATCTACTGACAATAATCATATCTTGAGTGCAAGCAATAAGACACTCCTTGGAGAAGTGGATCTATTTAAATGTGCTTGCCGTCTTATCCAGGACTCAGTTCAAACAGTGGCTGTAGGTCTTACAACTTGGGATAGATGGTAATGAAGTAAATAAGCCATCACATTCTCACATTTATGAACACTATAGTGCTCATGTGATCTTGAAGGCAGAGGTCTGTTGAAGCTTTCATGGGAAACTTCCTCCAAGCAATTTATACATCAGTACCTAGTGCTTCTAGTAGGCAATCATCTGTCCCCAAAGAAAATGGTAGCATCTATCTTACTTTCTTAGGTAAGAGACATTGTCTGGAGTAGCAAAGGAGTACTGCTCTGGCATGGCAGTCTCTGCCAAACCTTCCAGCTCCACAAAGTCCTACTCTTAGTCTGCCAAACCTTCCAGCTCCACAGTCTTACTCTTAGTCTGCCAAACCCCTCGCAGACAAAATCTACGTCTGCCAAACCTTCCAGTTCCACACCCAATATCTAAGTGTGCCCAACATTCCACACACAAAATCTATGTGTGCCCAACATTCCACACACAAAATCTAAGTCTGCCAAACATCCACACCCAAAAGCTAAGTTTGCCAAACATTCCACACACAAAAGCTAAGTCTGCCAAACATTCCACACACAAAAGCTAAGTTTGCCAAACAATCCACACACAAAATCTAAGTCTACCAAACATTCCATAACAAAATCTAAGTCTACCAAACATTTCATGCACAAAAGCTAAGTTTTTCAAATATTCCACACACAAAACCTAAGTCTGCCAAATATGCCACACACAAAAGCTAAGTCTGCCTAACATTCCACACACAATATCTAAGTCTGCCAAACATTTCACACACAAAGTATGCCTAACATTCCACATTCAAAGTCTGCCAAACATTCCACACACAAAAGCTAGGTCTGCCAAACATTCCACACACAAAACCTAAGTCTGCCAAACATTCCACACACAAAACCTAAGTCTGCCTAGCATTTCACATTCAAAGTCTGCCAAACATTCCACACACAATATCTAAGTCTGCCAAACATTCCACACACAAAAACCAAGTCTACTAAACATTCCACACACAAAATCTAAGTCTGCCAAACATTTCACATACAAAGTCTGCCAAACATTCCACACACAAAAGCTAGGTCGGCCAAACATTCCACACACATACGTTAAGTCTGCAAAGTCTGTCAAACATTCCACACACAAAAGCCAAGTCTGCCTAACATTCCACACACAAAACCTAAGTCTGCCAAACATTCCACACACAAAATCTAAGTCTGCCAAACATTCCACACACAAAACCTAAGTCTGCCAAACATTCCACACACAAAACCTAAGTCTGCCCAACATTCCACACACAAAAGCTAAGTCTGTCAAACATTCCACACACAAAAATTAAGTCAGCCCAACATTCCACACACAAAATCTAAGACTGCCCAACATTCCACACACAAAACCTAAGTCTGCCAAACATTCCACACACAAAACCTAAGTCTGCCAAACATTCCACACACAAAAGCTAAGTCTGTCAAACATTCCACACACAAAACCTAAGTCTGCCCAACATTCCACACACAAAAGTTAAGTCTGCCCAACATTCCACACACAAAAGTTAAGTCTGTCAAACATTCCACACACAAAAGTTAAGTCAGCCCAACATTCCACACACAAAAGCTAAGTCTGTCAAACATTCCACACACAAAAGTTAAGTCTGCCGAACATTCCACATACAAAAGTTAAGTCTGTCAAACATTCCACACACAAAATCTAAGTCTGCCAAACATTCCACACACAAAAGCTAAGTCTGCCCAACATTCCACACACAAAAGCTAAGTCTGCCCAACATTCCACACACAAAAGCTAAGTCTGCCCAACATTCCACACACAAAAGCTAAGTCTGCCCAACATTCCACACACAAAAGCTAAGTCTGCCCAACATTCCACACACAAAAGCTAAGTCTGTCAAACATTCCACACACAAAAGCTAAGTCTGTCAAACATTCCACACACAAAAGTTAGGTCTGCCAAACATTCCACACACAAAAGTTAAGTTTGCCAAACATTCCACACACAAACGTTAGGTCTGCCAAATATTCCACACACAAAAGTTAAGTCTGCCCAACATTCCACACACAAAAGCTAAGTCTGTCAAACATTCCACACACAAAAGCTACGTCTGTCAAACATTCCACACACAAAACCTAAGTCTGCCAAACATTCCACATACAAAGTCTGCCAGACATTCCGCATACAAAACCTAAGTCTGCCCAACATTCCACACACAAAAGCTAAGTCTGTCAAACATTCCACACACAAAAGCTAAGTCTGTCAAACATTCCACACACAAAAGCTACGTCTGTCAAACATTCCACACACAAAACCTAAGTCTGCCAAACATTCCACATACAAAGTCTGCCAGACATTCCGCATACAAAAGCTAAGTCTGCCCAACATTCCACACACAAAAGCTAAGTCTGTCAAACATTCCACACACAAAAGCTTAGGACTGAGAGGAAGTTCAATCTGCTCCTCCTGCTCCTTTTGTCCTGCAGCCACCAGTTCCTCTCAACTTCATTCCTCCTCATGCCCTAATTGACATTGTTTTTCCAATGACTGCAATTGCCAGTGTGGTATTCCAGGCTGTCTATGGCGATACCGGAGTCTCCTGAATGCACTTCGTACAGGAGGTGTATGCAGTCACTTGGTCAATTCATGAATGCATGCAATTCTAAGATGGCTACATGATGAAACAAAGTCACAGTGATTATGGTGATAAAAGCAAATTCTGCCTGACCTTTCACAATTCCAATTACATTCCTAGTGAGGTTCACAAAATGGGAAGCAATGGTAGCACTTTTGTTGAAATTAAAATTAAAACACAAACACCACATGCTGAAAATGTTATGCTTTAAAGTTTAATGAAGGAAATCACTGGTACAGAGTTGCTGTCACCCATAAATACCTAAGAGGTCTAGGTGCAAAAAAAGAAACACTTTGTGTAACAACACATTCGATCTGCAATCAACTTCTTCCAAGGAAAATGTTGTGTGATACATACCAATATAAACAATTTTCCTACTGTAAACAAACAGCTGCTAGTATTGGCAGCATTAACATGTATTACACTGTTTATTATTAGTGCATAAAATGTGAAGAGTCCAACTCTATCTCAGCAGGCCAACATCTGCTGCCCCAACAAGTATTTGTATCGCACGCACGTAGCTTCTGCCCCCTGAGTGGGTAGTAGCAACGTGCGCCATACATTTCAATGTTAACATGTCTGCATGGCACTGTTGTAACTCAGACAAAATGAGCAGAAGCCAAGTTTCATCATCATCACACTCAGATGGTACTAGTATTACTCTGATAACTTTTGCTTACCCACAACAAAGGGAAAGTTTGTCCAGAATGTTAATTCAATCAGGTTAATGAAGCAAAATGCAAATTGGAATTCTCACCTTTAAACAATTAAAGTGTAACATTAATCCAAATTTCTGACATAAATCACATTAGCTTCAATGTCTGCATGGTATACAATACATTCACAAGCAAAGAAAACAAATTCAACTGATAAGTATGAGGAATGTAACAAATATTTTTCTGTGCCTCCACAAAACTGTCTGCTTTACATTAGTGCAGACTTGACACCAAAACAACGGAAACAAGGTATTCACCAGAAGATCCTGCTTCCTATGCATGGCAAAGATCTGTTCCATTTGGACAGTCTCATCTTTCACCAGCACAGACTCAGCCTTGATGTGCTGGTGTGCCATGACCCACATAAGGCCAGGGCTAGAATGTCACACTGCCCCTGCACCGATGCAAGGGCTCTAGCTAACTGAAATCTATCTGGGTTAGATTTCACACTGCAGATATGCCAGTCATCTGTGTTGACAGGTCAGTAGGTAAGATGACAGGCTGCCTACCTGTGGTACACAGCTGACAACTAAAGAATCTTCAACTACATTTGTAATTTGGAGATAAAAAGAGATAGCAGCAGACTGAACCATATTTCTAAAAAGCTTTGTCTATGTCTGAGATCGGCTGTGAACTCCAAACAGACTGATGTGATTCAATAATAAAGACTACACAATATCTATCAAACAACAAATCAAACATAAAGTGAAGGGAAGAAATCAATATACAACCAAACAAAACTTCACAAATTCAAACTCCTAATGATGTAAAGGATCTATCTCTATATATCCAACTTCTCTAAATGGCAAACATCATTTTCAGCAACATGGTCATCAAATAAAAGATTGCATGCTATGACCAAATACAGAAAAAAGGCACATAATAAATTATAACCTTGATATTACTTTGTCTCACTTTCTTCATGAATAGAAAAAAATTGAGTTAATTAAGAGAAAAAATATGTTAGTAGTGTTGTGAAATATGTTCTGTGATTTATCTACATTAAATGGGAAATCTATACAGAAACAACAGGCAATACAAGCTATCACAAGATGACCAAACAAAAAGCAAGTGAGGGCATCAATTGGGCTACATCAGCAAAATCACATGGCTGTCTTAATTAATCCCAAAAACTACTCGCCAAAGAGCATGTAACAAACCTATCATTTCTAATCATTACCAAAAAGCAGTAAATGGCACATCAAAACTTCCACATTTGTACACTCAAAAATCAACATAAATCAAGGTAATGTAATATAATACATCATGAAATTCATTTATGAAACTTTAAGCTTCTTTAAACCTTGACCAACACTCATTACCACATTGATTTGCTTTTTTTAATCCTTACCACTCAGTGCTGCTTGGGGCCAACCCCAGTGACACCGCTGCAGTCTGCAAAGGCTCTGCAAATGCAGTTTCCAGCTAGTATAGGGAGCAAGTACTGGCTGCAGCCCATATGGGGGATCTATGCACCCCCTTTTAAAATTAGTAAGATCTCTTTTCTTGACAGGATGTACATGTAGCATCTATATAGAAATTATTTCCCATGCTTATACTGAAAAAACTTTGTGATTCAGAATTTACGTTACAGCCAAACATTTTTGTCTGAAGTGGAAATTTTCAACAAAACATCTACGCTACATGCCTTCTTCATATCTAGGTTGATACAGCCTTCACATGCCAAACATTTTCCATTGAGTTGAACCCATAATGTATAGATGACCGTAACATTTCAACCTTGAGAAAACTTGGTACATACATGTAGTTTCTAGCTTTGTTCTGAATACCAACAAACAAAATGTGAGGATGTCAAATATCACTGCTTTATCACTCACTTTTACAATCATTTTATGTTATAGTAGTACTCTTCCAAGGCAAGAATGTTCTGGCATTGACATGATGATCTCATGAATTGGATGCATCTTCAATCTTCTTGCCAGTATTAAAGATACATGGGCTATGTTTTTCATTTTCTCTCTGCGTTCAAGATAATTGAATCACTACTTTACAATAAGCTCATAAAAAATTTCAGTAAAAACACATTTATCCCACAATTTTACAACAAGCATCAAAGTTAAGCAATATCTTCCATCGTCAGAAAGGAAGAATTTCAGACAAGCATGTCTGAGAATGAGGGAGGGAATCCATATGAACTGCATAAGTGAGTCGGTCATAATATCCGGTGCACTGTGAATTTCAATCCTGTGAATTCAAACTGCAAGTTCACAATGTCCATCAAAAGTGAGCAAGCCTTCAGGTATTTGTGAGGACTAGTTTTGCTTTGCAGGACTGGGGAAGAGGTAGCAACTCCACACTGACATGGATGTGTCTTCCCAGCAGCTGCCGCAACCTCACCAGGCACAAGCTCTGCAGCGTGCTAGGATTCCGGTTCAAGTAGATCACCTCCTTCAGCAACTCCATCATCTCCTCATTGCCCTGGTACTGCCGCATCATGGAGCTGGTAGAGTTCAAGTTGTGCAGCCAGGTCTCACCATGCACGTTGTAGCCTGCCTTCAGCATGAGCCGCACTGCATCAGCATCTCCAAGTCGCATGGCGTACTTCAGTGGACTCAGCTGCTGGAAGTTGGGGGTAGTGGTGTCTGCACCCACAACAAGGAGGAACTGCATGACCTCCAGCCTGCCAAGGACAACTGCTACAAAAAATGGTGTGAGTCCCTTGTTGTCCTGCTGACTCAGGTCTGCCCCTCTGATGGTCAGCACAGACAGGCATGGCAAGTGCTCGTTGATGGCTGCCAGATGCACAGCCATCTCACTGTTATCATTCTTTCTGTTCACATCTGCTCCAGCCTTCACCAGCTGAACCAGAATCTCTGAATGACCATAACAAGATGCAGTATGCACTGGAGTCCATCCTTCTTTGTCCGAAATGTTTGGGTTTGCACCATGCTCAAGGAGAACTCTAGTGGCTTCAACTTGGCCCAAACAAGCAGCATCATGAAGCGGTGTGAAGCCTTGTTGTTGAATGGCATTGGGATTTGCGCCATGATCCAAGAGAAGTGTGCAAATGTCAGTGAAACCATATGTGGCTGCCCAGTGCAGAGCAGTATTTTGCTCTGAATCTTGACTGTCCACATAGGCACCCCTCTCAAGAAGTAGGCGTGCCAATGGAACGTCCCTTTCGACTGCTGTCAGGTGTAGTGGCCTGTAGTTCCACCTGTAATCTTGAGGATCGGGTCTCTCGATGTCAGCGCCCTGGTCAAGAAAAAACTCAAGGACTTCTCTTCTGCTATTTTCGGGAACTTCCCTTTTCTTGTTGGTAGCTGCCAGACACACACATTTGGGTAAGACCTCTTTGTATTCTGCCCTTGCTTCAACAAATTCGGACCAATATTCTTTCACTTTTTCTACATTTCCGCACTTTATGGCATCGGACAACATCTGCAGTACTGTCATTATGTGAGAGCCATGGCGTAATAGTACAGACGTTTCATCTTCACTGATACCACCATCTTCTGAAAAGTCTGCCTCGCTCATTTCGGCAAAAAATGATGGCCTTCCAGTTTCAAAACTGCAACACTTCCTGGCGTTGATATCTCCTTTGATCGAGTGTTTCTGCCGAGTAAGTTCCTTACCTCAAAACCGTTCAGCGAGAGGTAATGTGTCACGATCTGGTTATTAAGATTCCTATGACACTAATCCAAAACACACAAAAATTGCTTTAAATGTGCAAGTATGGAAACGAGTGTTGGTTTTAAAACTCACAAATGTGCGGCTGATTGGCAACACGTCCCTCTCGCTATCACGCAGAAGGGACCTTACTCTTCACGATTGTGATTCAAGGGAAATAACTGTATGCGCTCAGGGGCGACCTGACGAAGAGGCTATGCGATACGCGTTTGTTTGGCCACAGATCTCGCGATTCTCCCTGAATGGCTAGTCGAGGGCCAGTGGGACGCTCCTACAGCTAGAAAAACGGCCAATCATCCCGCAATGCGGAAGAACATGGCTGCGTTCTCGCGCCAGAGTCGGTGAAGAAGTTGCCGATAGACAAAATAACATTTGGTGATGTGACAGGGGTGGTGCGATAGTGGTGGTGGTGTGATAGTTGTGGTGGTGATGTGATAGTGGTGGTGATGTGACAGTGGTGGTGCGATAGTGGTGGTGATGTGATAGTGGTGGTGGTGGTGTGATAGTGGTGGTGGTGTGATAGTGGTGGTGCGATAGTGGTGGTGGTGTGATAGTAGTGGTGGTGGTGTGATAGTGGTGGTGATGGTGGTGGTGGTGGTGCGATAGTGGTGGTGATGTGATAGTGGTGGTGATGTGACAGTGGTGGTGCGATAGTGGTGGTGATGTGATAGTGGTGGTGATGTGACAGTGGTGGTGATGTGATAGTGGTGGTGATGTGATAGTGGTGGTGATGTGATAGTGGTGGTGATGTGAGTGGTGGTGGTGCGATAGTGGTGGTGATGTGATAGTGGTGGTGATGTGACAGTGGTGGTGCGATAGTGGTTGTGGTGTACGTGATAGTAGTGGTGATGTGACAGTGGTTGTGCGATAGTGGTGGTGGTGTGATATGGGTGGTGTGTTGTGGTGGTGATGTGACAGTGGTGGTGCGATAGTGGTGGTGGTGGTGGTGTGATAGTGGTGGTGATGTGATAGTGGTGGTGGTGGTGTGATAGTGGTGGTGGTGGTGTGATAGTGGTGGTGCGATAGTGGTGGTGGTGTGATAGTGGTGGTGGTGTGATAGTGGTGGTGATGTGATAGTGGTGGTGCAATAGTGGTGGTGGTGGTGTGATAATGGTGGTGGTGTGATAGTGGTGGTGATGTAACAGTGGTGGTGCGATAGTGGTGGTGGTGGTGGTGTGATAGCGGTGGTTATGTGATAGCGGTGGTGATGTGATAGTGGTGGTGATGTGATAGTGGTGGTGATGTGACAGTGGTGGTGATGTGATAGTGGTGGTGATGTGATAGTGGTGGTGATGTGATAGTGGTGGTGATGTGATAGTGGTGGTGGTGGTGTGATAGTGGTGGTGATGTGACAGTGATGGTGCGATAGAGGTGGTGGTGCGATAGTGGTGGTGGTGGTGTGACAGTGGTGGTGATGTGATAGTGGTGGTGATGTGATAGTGGTGGTGCAATAGTGGTGGTGATGTGATAGTGGTGGTGGTGGTGTGATAGTGGTGGTGGTGATGTGACAGTGGTGGAGAGATAGTGGTGGTGGTGGTGTGATAGTGGTGGTGATGTGATAGTGGTGGTGGTGAGATAGTAGTGATGGTGGTGGAGAGATAGTAGTGATGGTGGTGGTGAGATAGTAGTGATGGTGGTGGAGAGATAGTAGTGATGGTGGTGGTGAGATAGTAGTGATGGTGATGGTGAGATAGTAGTGATGGTGGTGATGTGATAGTGGTGGTGGTGAGATAGTAGTGATGGTGGTGGAGAGATAGTAGTGATGGTGGTGGTGAGATAGTAGTGATGGTGGTGGTGATGTGATAGTGGTGGTGATGTGATAGTGGTGGTGGTGAGATAGTAGTGATGGTGGTGGAGAGATAGTAGTGATGGTGGTGGAGAGATAGTAGTGATGGTGGTGGAGAGATAGTAGTGATGGTGGTGGTGAGATAGTAGTGATGGTGGTGGTGAGATAGTAGTGATGGTGGTGGTGAGATAGTAGTGATGGTGGTGATGAGATAGTAATGATGGTGGTGGTGAGATAGTAGTGATGGTGGTGGTGAGATAGTAGTGATGGTGGTGGTGAGATAGTAGTGATGGTGGTGATGAGATAGTAGTGATGGTGGTGGTGAGATAGTAGTGATGGTGGTGGTGAGATAGTAGTGATGGTGGTGATGAGATAGTAGTGATGGTGGTGGTGAGATAGTAGTGATGGTGGTGGAGAGATAGTAGTGGTGGTGGTGAGATAGTAGTGATGGTGGTGGTGAGATAGTAGTGATGGTGGTGGTGAGATAGTAGTGATGGTGGTGGAGAGATAGTAGTGGTGGTGGAGAGATAGTAGTGATGGTGGTGATGAGATAGTAGTGATGGTGGTGGTGAGATAGTAGTGATGGTGGTGGAGAGATAGTAGTGATGGTGGTGGTGAGATAGTAGTGATGGTGGTGGTGATGCGATATTGATGATGTGATAGTGGTGGTGGTGCGACAGTCGTGAAAGTGGTAGTGGAGGTGGTTTGATAGTGGATGTGATGAGATAGTGGTGGTAGTGGTGGTGGTGTGATAGTGGTGGTGGTGTGATAGTGGTGGTGATGTGACAGTGGTGATGCAATAGTGGTGGTGATGTGATAGTGGTGGTGATGAGATAGTAGTGATGGTGGTGGTGAGATAGTAGTAATGGTGGTGGTGAGATAGTAGTGGTGGTGGTGATGCGATATTGATGATGTGTTAGTGGTGGTGGTGCGACAGTCGTGAAAGTGGTAGTGGAGGTGGTTTGATAGTGGAGGTGATGAAATAGTGGTGGTAGTGGTGGTGGTGTGTTAGTGGTAGGGGTGTGATAGTGATAGCGGTGTGGTGGCGGCGGCGGCGGTGTGATGGTGTCGGAGGTGGTGATGGTAATGGCGGTGGTAGTCGTGCTGGTGGTAGTGGTGGTGTGGTGGTGGTGGAGGTGGTGGTGGTGGTGTGATAGTGATGGTGGTGGTGGAAATGGTGGTGGTGGAAATGGTGGTGGTGGAGATGGTGGTGATGGAGGTAGTGGCGATGGAGGTGGTGATAATGAAGGTGGTGGTTTGATAGTGGCGGCGGCGGCGGCGGTGGCGGTACGAGGTCCTTCGTGTTCAATGAAAATCTCTGGTGCGTTGCTGGCCTCAGTGTATAACCGGAAGTAGCTCTGCAAACCACGTTTGGAGGCGCGAGGTTGTGAATAGTGAAAACCTGGTACTTTGTGGAGCTGCGTTCCCCAGAGGGTATAGCTATGTCTATCAGATTCAGAAGTAATCGAAGTGTTCAGAGAGGAGCGCTCGCGACGAACGCCTGAGAAGCCCGAAGTCTCTCTCGGACTAAACCCTCAGAAGCAAACGCTAGCCGTGAATGGTCATTTCTGAACGCTTTTGGTAGCTATTGATACGAATACGCTCTCCCCTGGGGAACGCGCCTACGATAGGGGGTGATGACGTTGCCGCTGCTTTCGCACAGCGTTGGCTGTATTGCAACTCTCCTCGAGGTTACTCGATCGAGTCATGGCGGATAAACTTATGCCCGCAATGCCGGCTTTCGGCATGTAGGGCAGCAACAAAGGATCGCCACTCCTGTCGGTTTGGGGCCTTCTTTTGAATGGTGCGCCAGGATTCCTTAATGATCTTCAACTCCCCTTCTACTGTTCGGCGCCAGGTGTTCTTTGGTCTTTTGGTTTTCTCTGTGTCCGTTTCCGTCACAAGATGCTTTTTACGGGACACGGTTGTTAGCCTTGTGCCCAACCCCCCCAAAAAACCGGAGGGCCAGTGGATTGCGCTTCATCAGGCCTTTACCCTTTGTCCTGTCCGGCTTTTGTTGGTGGTGGTGGTTTTTGATGTTTGACGAATTACAATAAATGTATTATCTCCATTTTAATGTTGAGCAATTTGCCTTAAAAAGTTATTTTACTGTTGGCATTTTACTGCTGTGCATCTGTAAATGTCTGAAACGAAAAAGTTAGTTGTTTTCATCTGTATTTACAAAACTGCGCAATAAATTACGAGTACCGAACTTCACACACACACACACACACACACACACACACACACACACACACACACACACACACACACACACACACACACACATATATACATGCACACGCACACACGTACGCACTCTCTCACACACACACACGCACGCGAGCACACATGAACACGCACATGCACACGCATGCACACACACACATGAACACACACGCGGAAACACACACACATGCACACGCACACACACATGCATGCACACGCACACACACATACGCACGCACACACACGCGCGCGCACACACACACACACACACACACACACACACACACATACACGCACACAGTTTTTTCCCAATCCCAGTTTAGCTGATCACTCGAAATCACCTTTTCGGATTCAAGCCTCCTTTTTATTAGGACGCTCACAAATCAAAAGTAGGCTAGCTACTGGCCATACCGTAGACGAACTTCGCCATCTTGAATGTGTGAACTCACATGGTAGAGAGCGGGGTTAAAAGTAACACGGGTTGGAAGTAACAAGGTACATTACTCCTCACTGTTTATGAGTTTTCTGCTGAGACTGAGACAGCTGCCTCCCTTTACCCATTGGCCATTTCCCAAGAAAAAATGGCGGGATGAAATCCACGCATGTGTGAATGGGATCAAAGAGTTCGAAATTCAGGCAGGTGAGTAACTTTTTGCAATTTGTAAAGATTATCTTGTATCTCTAAATCACTAATGCTTAGAATACTGCCAGAAACGGTTCAAGAAAGCTTGTTGCTTTATCAATGTTATCATACCATCAAAATCTGCTTCTCGTTTCCTGTGTTGGCTGCTGGGTTAGGGCCGGTGATCAACAGTGGGATGGGGCTAGTTGTAACACACCAGAAGGGGCTAGTTGTAACATGTTACAACCAGCCCCACTTGTGTTACGACCAAAAGTGCATGACTATCTATGACCTCCCAGGGCAGATTCGTGATGCATGGCCACGGGCAGCCGTACCCACTAACATCATGAACGGGTTCAGAGTGTCTGGCATCTGCCCAAATGATCCTGACATATTCCAAGATGTGGAGTTCCAACCATCTGCAGTGACTGACAGGCCTGCCCCCAAGGACTCCGAACCTTCTGGGAGCACTTCTGAAGACTTGGTATCAAACCCAGCAGCACAGCCACTTCAACAGATGCAAGCTACAGGCTTGGCTACCACAGATGGGCAGATGACTCAGCGAGGGTCCCAACCAACGAACAGAACAGACATTCAGAATCCAATGGACAGATACCTTTTGGAAAAGAACAAGGAGGTGAAAAGGGTGCGTGGGGATGGGCATTGTCTTCTTTACGCTTTTCAGACATGCTTGGAGTCAGAAGGAATTGCAGTCCTCTCTACCGATGACCTCTGTGTAAAGTTAACAAAAGAAGTGCAGGACCACAAGTTTTTGTATGAACAGTTTGGCAGTAAAGACACAAATTTAGAGGAAGAGCTACAGAGATACATCACAGATAAACAATACAACAATGACACGTCAGATCTAATAGTGTCCGCATTGTCCAATGCATTTGGCATCAGTGCAGTCATTCACCAGGTCAGACATGGGAACCACCTGGAGACGGTGTTGAACCTGGTCGACCTGGAGCCACTTCTACTGGCAGTGTCCATCTCCTGTTTTCTGGGGAACAGGCGGGGGCTCACTATGATGCAGTTGTGCCTGTTCAGAAGCCAACATCTGCACCAGACACCCAGCTGAACTCCATAGAGGCAACAGAGCTTCCCTTGAACGCTGGTGACGACTTCTCCCCGCAACAAGTGAGGCCTTTCCCCAAAGCAGCTCCAAGGCAGGTCGGATCACGAGGAAGGAAACGTAGACAGACAGCAATTTTAACCGACACCCCAGAAAAGAACAAGCTGAGCCGGGGAAAAAACTAACAGAAAACGTGCACCTATTAGAACAGGAGGTAGAAACACACTGCCGAAACAGAAAGGGAAAGAAAAGTCGAGAAAAACATTAAGCTACAAAATAATTCTGACTCTGTTTCCACAGACTCTGAGGAGGATTTTTGTTTGGTTTGTTGTGAACCCTATTCAAACAGCATGCCAAACGAAAAATGGGTTCAGTGTGTGAGGTGCAAGAATTGGTCTCATGAAGAATGTACACAGAAAAAACCCAGTTACATCTGTCAAAACTGTGATTCAGATGACTCAGATTGATGTGCTGATTATGTCACTGGCACATTTACACGTGTGTTTGCTTTGTTTGTGCAAGTACATGCCGTGGAATACCATTAAGTCTTTTTTATGTCCAATATCATTGTGTTAAAACCAGCCCCACGGCTTGTTACAACTTACCCCACATGTGGGGCAAGTTGTAACAAGTAGGGTTACGTCAGTTTTGTTCACCTTGGAGACAAACGGTGCAGATTTGAACAATTGTTTCAGTTTCAACGTTAAAACGAATGTTTTTAGTTTTGATTGATTGATTAAAGTTGCTTAAATGTTAAGCATGTAATGCGTGATGAGTC
>JAWQFJ010002418.1:0-57500 GCA_034096865.1 Theodoxus fluviatilis
TCTGTCTTGTCTCTGCCTCTATCTCTGTCTTTGTCTCTGCCTCTCTCTGTCTTTGTCTCTGCCTCTCTCTGTCTTTGTCTCTGCCTCTATCTCTCTGTCTTTGTCTCTGCCTCTATCTCTGTCTTTGTCTCTGCCTCTATCTCTGTCTTTGTCTCTGCCTCTATCTCTGTCTTTGTCTCTGCCTCTATCTCTCTGTCTTTGTCTCTGCCTCTATCTCTCTGTCTTTGTCTCTGCCTCTATCTCTGTCTTTGTCTCTGCCTCTATCTCTGTCTTTGTCTCTGCCTCTATCTCTCTGTCTTTGTCTCTGCCTCTATCTCTGTCTTTGTCTCTGCCTCTATCTCTGTCTTTGTCTCTGCCTCTCTCTCTCTGTCTTTGTCTCTGCCTCTCTCTGTCTTTGTCTCTGCCTCTATCTCTCTGTCTTTGTCTCTGCCTCTATCTCTGTCTTTGTCTCTGCCTCTCTCTGTCTTTGTCTCTGCCTCTCTCTGTCTTTGTCTCTGCCTCTATCTCTCTGTCTTTGTCTCTGCCTCTATCTCTGTCTTTGTCTCTGCCTCTATCTCTGTCTTTGTCTCTGCCTCTCTCTGTCTTTGTCTCTGCCTCTCTCTGTCTTTGTCTCTGCCTCTATCTCTCTGTCTTTGTCTCTGCCTCTATCTCTGTCTTTGTCTCTGCCTCTCTCTGTCTTTGTCTCTGCCTCTCTCTCTGTCTTTGTCTCTGCCTCTATCTCTCTGTCTTTGTCTCTGCCTCTCTCTGTCTTTGTCTCTGCCTCTCTCTGTCTTTGTCTCTGCCTCTCTCTGTCTTTGTCTCTGCCTCTATCTCTCTGTCTTTGTCTCTGCCTCTATCTCTGTCTTTGTCTCTGCCTCTATCTCTCTGTCTTTGTCTCTGCCTCTCTCTGTCTTTGTCTCTGCCTCTATCTCTCTGTCTTTGTCTCTGCCTCTATCTCTCTGTCTTTGTCTCTGCCTCTATCTCTCTGTCTTTGTCTCTGCCTCTCTCTGTCTTTATTTCTGTCTCTATCGCTCGGTCTTTGTCTCTGCCTGTATCTCTGTCTTTGTCTCTGCCTCTATCTCTGTCTTTGTCTCTGCCTCTTTCTGTCTTTGTCTCTGCCTCTCTCTGTCTTTGTCTCTGCCGCTCAGTACGAAGACCTGCTCTCAATCGTGAAAAGCAGAAATCTGAAGTGGTACGGTCACGTGTCAAGAGAAATGAGAAATGTTTCCTCTTATGGTGCCCAGCATGCCAGCAATTTAGCACACAATATTTAGAACGGTACTTGAGACGGACACCAAGCACAATTGTTTGCAAACATATAATGCAAGGTTCTGACGTCAGAATGTCTGAAGCAACAGCCATGAACATATTCTATGCTTTCAAGATGTGAGAGCAAAAAGTGAGAGCATAAGCATATTATTCATCAATTGTTTTAGTATTGAAGGATGTGGACGTGAATGATTGCAAGAAAACTTTACGCAATAAGCATATTGATACAACACATTGACGTGGGTCTAATATGAAGCTATTGACATGTATTTATTCATTTATTGATCTATCTGTCATCCTCATACGGCCTCCAGTAAAATCAGTTCAGTTCAGTTCTCTCTATCTCTCTATATATATCTCTCTATGTCTCTCTATGTCTCTCTCTATGTCTCTCTCTCTGTGTCTCTCTCTGTCTCTCTATGTCTCTCTCTGTATGTCTCTCTCTCTCTCTCTCTCTGAAACATTTCTGCCTTCAAAACTGCTGCCACGGACAGGTTGCACTGACCCAGTGGCGTAGTTACAGATGTAGTAAACTCCGTTGGAGCAGGAAGCCTGGCCACATCCGATGCGGTACACGTCTTTGGACACCATCTACAGTAATTGAAGGAATGAAATAATTAATTAATTTAATTAATTATTCATGAATGAATAAACGAATGAATGGATGAACGAACGAACAACTGATGAATGAACGAATGAATGGATGAATAAATTAACAAGTGGATGAAAGAAGTCCGACGGCGCGTCAGTCTTTGTGGGCTATGAACTGCCATTGACCACAAAAATCATTAGAGCTGCTTGCAGAATAAGCAAGTCAAATCTAGATGTCCAGAAATTACTTTCATCATCGTCTTCATCAAATTATCACCGAAATCATCAAAATCATCGTCAAAGTCATCATTAAAAATTATTACCACCACCACCACCACAACCATTATCATCAAATCATCATTGTTGTAGCGACATTGTCGTCATGATCAAAATCATCATTACAAGATCGTCATCAACTAAAAGAGCAGCAGCAGCAGCAAGATAATCAAAATCAGCAGCTGCATCATGGTCATCATCATAATCATCATCATCGTCATCATCATAGTCATCATCATAATCATCATCATCATCGTCATCATCGTCGAAATCATCGTCATCGTCATAATCATCGTCGAAATCATCGTCAAAATCATCGTTATTATCGTCATCATCGTCTAAATTATCGTCATCGTCAAAATCATCATCGTCATCGAAATAATCGTCATCATCAATCATCATCGCCGTCTTCTACGCTGCTCCAAGACTCGACAGACATTCCTACCTGCGTGTAGTGCCCCACCGCCTCGCCCGCCACGGTGGTGCCACTGCCGAACAGGAAGTTGTTGATCTCGTCGTACCAGCCGTCCATGGCAGCTTGGAAGCTGCTGTATCCCCAGGCCATATTCTGTCCTATGTAGGTGTCTGGCAGAGCTGCAAGGTGCCAAGGTAACGCCATCTTGGTTTAGGGCGGACTAGGGTCGGACCACCAATAAAGACAGTCTAAGGAGACAGGCAGAGAGCCACTGACAGGAAGACTGACAGACAGGCAGGCGAGCAGACAGGCACAATGAGAGGTAGGCGGGTAGACAGGCAGACTGACTGACTGACTGACTGACTGACTGACCGACTGACTGATTAATTTAATTGTTCAGGACACCGACCCATCACAACAATACATACATGACTTGCTTTCTTTTGAGGAGCCAGTATACTTTAGCCACAATTTGAAACAAGGCATACAATCCGAGTGAACACATTGGCTAGTACATATCAGTGACAAATAAACAATAGAAACAGAATAACAATGGTATTAACGTACATTGTTCCATCATAACGTTATTATTCATAGTCTTATTCTAAACTAGCAAGAAATTGGTCTCGTAAGCGGAAGACATAATAAAGCTACCTTGCGTGTTTTCATATATCCACGACCATCTATCAAAAAGGTGGCATCAGCACCTTCTGGACATTTGATGTATTCATTTATGTGTTTATTGCGTAGATCATTATACAAAGTACAATGAAAAAAAATGTTTCTCATTCTCAATTCCACCACAAAGGAGGCAATGTTGGTCTACGTTGTGGCTGCGCATAACTTGTTTGTTACCAGGTAATTCATTCACTCCAAATCTGAACCGGATAAATGCGACTCTGAAATTTTTTATCTCAATGAATTCTAAGTATTTTTCACTTTCTAAGGTTCTCTTGAAGGATCGATACATTCTGAATGTTTCACTTTCACGAATTTTGCTGTTCCAGCTCTGTATGTAGCAATCTTGTAGCCTATTTGTCAATTTTACAAGAAAACTTCTCTCAGTAGTAGTGCCTTCGTTTCTCCAGATATACGCAGAGCCGGCCTTGCATAATACATTTTAACTGACTTTGCCCAGTTTAGAGAGATAGAGAGAGAGAGATAGAGAGAGATAGAGAGAGAGACAGACAGAGACAGAGAGACAGAGACAGAGAGACAGAGAGACAGAGAGAAAGAGAGAGAGAGAGAGGGAGACAGACACACAGACATACAGACAGACAGACAGACAGGCAGGCAGGCAGACAGGCAGGCAGGCAGGCAGGCAGGAAAGCAGACAAACACACAGAGACAGACAGAGACAGAGACAGACAGAGACAGAGAGAGACAGAGACAGAGAGAGAGAGAGAGAAACAGAGAGAGAGACAGAGACAGAGAGACAGACAGAGATAGAAAAGAGAGAGAGGCACAGAGACACGGAAAAAGGAGGAGGAGGGAGGGGGGTGGGGAAACCACCTCAATCTAAGCCTGCGCGTTTGCTCTCTACATAGCTCTATTGCCTCCTCATTAGACATCGGCCATAGATGAAAAATGCTAACAGGTGGTGACGATAGTGGCTGGTTTCTCGGGTCCGAGAATCACTGAGAATGAAGTCTCTGGTGCCTGTGTAGGCCAGTCTTTGAGCGACACACTCTGGCGCACACTGGGCATGGGAATCTTTGGGTAGGGGGGCTCTGGGCAAGCAATGTTTTCCTCCGTCTGCGTTTGTCTTCTACGGCCTCTTCAAGCTGTTTGGAAGACCTCAGCGCCTCGCTTTGACAATGCCCTCCAGCTGTCCCTGTCTTTGGCAAAGCTTTCCCAGTCTTCCTCTGGGATACCAGCCGCACTCAGCTGGCGCTTCAATAATTAAGTATACTCTGGACAAACAAGCAGTTTTGCACTTAATGTATCTGAACCAACAAGCTCAGTGGCTGAGTGGTCAGCGCGCTTGACCTGCAGTCGCTTGCGGCTAGTGGGTACGGCGTTCGAAGCTGCACCGTTCCCAGAGTTGCATCCTTGAGCAAGGTGGTTGACTAGCATTGCTTCTCCCCACCCAGGAGTAAAAGCGAGCACTCGAGAGGGCAATGTTGGCAACTTGGAGTGCGATTAACCCTTGTATGCGGCCATGAGCCAGCATCGGGTTGGAATACTCCCCAGGGAGTGGAGTTGGTGCTGGTACCTACCTCTGTGCGCCTCAAATGTCTGGCACTATTTATGTTGTGAGGTACCAGCGAAGGTTTTATCATGCTGCCTGGTGATCAGGGGGTAAAGTGCAAAGTGGTTTGAGACCCAGACATTGGTGATGAGTCGCTGTATATAACCACACCTTTACCTTTTTTACGATGGATGGATGGATGGATGGTGTTTTACTGCCTATCAGCCTTTGTAGGCTATGTAAGGCCATTGAGCACGAAAATCACTAGAACAGTTTAGAGTAAACGCAAATCCAGTTACGGTGTCCCTAGTTATTTGCCTCTTACGAATCGCGCAGGGAGACGTGGTGGGTCAATTCTTACCCCGAACCCACAAGGTGTACGATGCAGAGTAGGAACCACGTACTCACTGTAGGCACTCCTGTCGTCGTCGTGAGATCCATACCGTCCACACTGGGCCGCCCAGTGCTGAGCCACCCTGGCCACCTCGTCATCCCAGTACTGAAACCAACAAACCTCATCCTCAAAGAAGAAAGTCCAACTTTTCCTTCATACATATACAGATACATATATACTTTATTATCCATAATTGGAAATTATTTTGGCAATGATCAGCTCTTACAAAGAACAAAAATCATACATAAAACTTTTAAAAGTGAAGACACCTCACTCCTCCCTCCCTCGCCCACCTCCCCCTCCCCCTCCATCTCCTCTTCCTGACTCTCCAACACCAAGACCGTCCGCACTCAGCCTCCAACCCACCCCGACCCTCCCCCCCGTAGCCCGCCACTCCTTCCCCTCCCACAACCCCCACATCAAAAGGAGACATGCGCTCCACTATCATCGTGCCTGGAGACGGTCCTGAATCCCGTTCAGCGAGCACAGGTATTTAAATATCGGATCGACAGGGGAAGAAACGAATCTCTCAGTCCGGATGTTCTGGCTTTAATTGAAAGGTACCGAACACCAGATTGTGCGCGGATGTAGTGCGCTTTCAGTGGATGAGTTGGATCTGCTGGCACCGATAGAGCCTTCACTGAAGCAGCATCAGCGCCCAGTTCTTCGATCTGCCGAGATTGTTTTCCTATCAATCTTCCTGCACTTTTGATGATTTTGTTGAGTTTTTTCCTGTCTTTTCCTGACAAGTTCCCAATGATAAAAGCTATGCAATAAGTGAGGGTGGACTGTACCACAGACAGATAGAAAAGTTCGAGAATGGTTTTGTCTACTCGAAACTGCTTAAGTTTCCTGAGGAAATACAGTCTCTGTTTTGCTTTCTTTTGGACTGCCTGTGTGTTCTCTGTCCACTCACTTGAGACCGCTGTCAAGCATAACCCCCAGATACCTGTAGGATGTCACTGCTTCCATCTTCTCTCCCTTCATGACAAGGAGGACTGGGGTCATAGAGTTTTTCATTAAGTCAATCCGCATCTCTTTTGTCTTTTGGGGGTTTTGTGTCATTACTTTGCTACTCCCACATACATCCAAAGCAGCTGGTTGATGGAGAACTGTGTCAGGGCAAGCACCCGAATGGGAGTGGGGTGGGGAAGTGGGGGTTGGGTGGGTGGGGGAGAAACGCTTGGGAGTCACTCGCCCTGGAATGGCCAACCAGGAGAAGCAAGATTCCCACAGGAGCTAGAGCAGCAGAAATATGAGAGATCAGGTTTCCCCTTGGTAGTCCTTGTAACTAATCTTCAGCAGGTACAACTTTCTCAATAGATGAAAACATCCTTAAACTGATGTGATGACAGTCTTATTGTTTTAGTCATCATTGGCTCATCTACTTCTAAGATCTTCAAAAACCTCACAAGAGTAACATGCGGCGGAGCTGCTATATACCCCACTCATCAGCTGGACTCCCTGGCTGATGGGCTTTCGGGGCCTGCTCCAGTAGCTCAGCCAGGGGCCTGCTCCAGTAGCTCAGCCAGGGGCCTGCTCCCGTAGCTCAGCCAGGGGCCTGCTCCAGCAGCTCAGCCAGGGGCCTGCTCCCGCAGCTCAGCCAGGGGCCTGCTCCAGTAGCTCAGCCAGGGGCCTGCTCCAGTAGCTCAGCCAGGGGCCTGCTCCAGTAGCTCAGCCAGGGGCCTGCTCCTGTAGCTCAGCCAGGGGCCTGCTTCAGTAGCTCAGCCAGAGGCCTGCTCCAGTAGCTCAGCCAGGGGCGGCCCCAAGCAGCAAAAGAGGCTACCGGGCCGGACATCGGGACAGGGTCAGATCATTCAGATGCAATCATATGCTTAAACCACCATGGAAGATTCATCCTAACCCACGTGCAACAAGAACCCGGTTGTCAAACATCGTATTCAAATTCAAGAAACGACTTTGCACGCATCTACCAATCAAACAGAGGAACCAACACTTTGGCCTCACTCGCCATAGGTTTCGGTAAGATCTACTAATGTCACTTCAACAAGTGTACGAGTGGACTAGAAGTTCCGAAACGGCGTGAGTGTAATAACACACTCGCCACGACCAGGTCAGGCACTCCGAATACTGACACCAGAGGTCAGGCACTCCGAATACTGACACCAGAGGTCAGGCACTCCGAATACTGACACCAGAGGTCAGGCACTCCGAATACTGACACCAGAGGTCAGGCACTCCGAATACTGACACCAGAGGTCAGGCACTCCGAATACTGACACCAGAGGTCAGGCACTCCGAATACTGACACCAGAGGTCAGACACACAGAATACTGACACCAGAGGTCAGGCACTCCGAATACTGACACCAGAGGTCAGGCACACCGAGTACTGACACCAGAGGTCAGGCACACAGAATACTGACACCAGAGGTCAGACACACAGAATACTGACACCAGAGGTCAGGCACTCCGAATACTGACACCAGAGGTCAGGCACACCAAATATTAACACCAGACATTGTGGCAGTTCAAGCCATCGTAAAGGAAATAGCCATGTAAAATTGAATGAAATAGCCACATTTCTGGGTATGAGTCACGGATCAGCACTTCATATCGCCCATGATGATATGCAGTTCCACAGAATGTCTGCACACTGGGTGCCACGATAAATATCTATTTAGGAATTCTATTCCAAAACTAGATAACATATAATCTCCAAAATTATATGAATTGTTTCTTGGGTGAGACACTAACCTTGCAGCAAATTTTGTCAGAATCTGTTGTGAACATTTTGAGGCATTTTGCTTAATAACTCACCAATCAACCAACAAACCAAGCGACCGAAAAACATAACCTCCGTGGCTGAGATTTGTACACTTGAATACAAGTGCCTGAACGAGGAAGGACTGCCATACTTTTCACGTGACTTGATCAACCTTTCCAGGCCATCTCAGATCTGCTCAATCTTCTCCTGAATTGTCCCCAAATGAAAACCAAGAAATAGGGAGAGAGGGCTTTATAGTCATCGGCCCCAAGAATTTGGAACTCCCTCCCAGACACACTGAGCTGCAAAAAAAGTTTCTGGAGAGGTCTGAAGACATTCCTCTTCGGGAGTTGAGAAAAAAAGAGAGAAAAAGTGGTACTCATTCCTGTCTAAAGCGCTGAAGTGCAGCAGACCTGCTGAATTTCAGGCGCTATACAAGAGACTGACATACGTGTTACGTGATATACATGACAAACACGACTTACACGACTTACACCACACACATACAAACATACGTGACATACGTGATATACATGACAAACACGACTTACACGACTTACACCACGCACTTACAAACATACGTGACATACGTGATATACATGACAAACGCGACTTACACGACTTACACCACACACATACAAACATACGTGATATACATGACAAACACGACTTACACGACTTACACCACACACATACAAACATACGTGACATACGTGATATACATGACAAACACGACTTACACGACTTACACCACACACATACAAACATACGTGACATACGTGATATACACGACAAACACGACTTACACGACTTACACCACACACATACAAACATACGTGACATACGTGATATACACGACAAACACGACTTACACCACACACATACAAACATACGTGACATACGTGATATACATGACAAACACGACTTACACGACTTACACCACACACATACAAACATACGTGACATACGTGATATACACGACAAACATGACTTACACGACTTACACCACACACATACAAACATACGTGACATACGTGATATACATGACAAGCACGACTTACTCGACTTACACCACACGCATACAAACATACGTGACATACGTGATATACATGACAAACACGACTTTCACGACTTACACCACACACATACAAACATACGTGACATACGTGATATACATGACAAACGCGACTTACACGACTTACACCACACACATACAAACATACGTGTTACGTGATATACATGACAAACACGACTTACACGACTTACACCACACGCATACAAACATACGTGACATACGTGATATACACGACAAACACGACTTACACGACTTACACCACACCCATACAAACATACGTGACATACGTGATATACATGACAAACACGACTTACACGACTTACACCATACACATACAAACATACGTGACATACGTGATATACATGACAAACACGACTTACACCACACACATACAAACATACGTGACATACGTGATATACACGACAAACACGACTTACACGACTTACACCACACACATACAAACATACGTGACATACGTGATATACACGACTTACACGACTTACACCACACACATACAAACATACGTGACATACGTGATATACACGACAAACACGACTTACACGACTTACACCACACACATACAAACATACGTGACATACGTGATATACATGACAAACACGACTTACACGACTTACACCACACACAAACATACGTGACATACGTGATATACATGACAAACACGACTTACACGACTTACACCACACACATACAAACATACGTGACATACGTGATATACATGACAAACACGACTTACACCACACACATACAAACATACGTGACATACGTGATATACACGACAAACACGACTTACACGACTTACACCACACACATACAAACATGCGTGACATACGTGATATACATGACAAACACGACTTACTCGATTTACACCACACACATACAAACATACGTGACATACGTGATATGCACGACAAACACGACTTTCACGACTTACACCACACACATACAAACATACGTGACATACGCGACAAACACGACTTACACGACTTACACCACACACATACAAACATACGTGACATACGTGATAGACATGACAAACACGACTTACACCACACACATACAAACATACGTGACATACGTGATATACACGACAAACACGACTTACACGACTTACACCACACACATACAAACATACGTGACATACGTGATATACACGACAAACACGACTTACACGACTTACACCACACACATACAAACATACGTGACATACGTGATATACATGACAAACGCGACTTACACGACTTACACCACACACATACAAACATACGTGTTACGTGATATACATGACAAACACGACTTACACGACTTACACCACACACATACAAACATACGTGACATACGTGATATACACGACAAACACGACTTACACGACTTACACCACACACATACAAACATACGTGACATACGTGATATACATGACAAACACGACTTACACGACTTACACCACACACATACAAACATACGTGACATACGTGATATACATGACAAACACGACTTACACCACACACATACAAACATACGTGATATACACGACAAACACGACTTACACGACTTACACCACACGCATACAAACATACGTGACATACGTGATATACACGACTTACACGACTTACACCACACACATACAAACATACGTGACATACGTGATATACACAACAAACACGACTTACACGACTTACACCACACACATACAAACATACGTGACATACGTGATATACATGACAAACACGACTTACACGACTTACACCACACACATACAAACATACGTGACATACGTGATATACATGACAAACACGACTTACACGACTTACACCACACACATACAAACATACGTGACATACGTGATATACATGACAAACACGACTTACACCACACACATACAAACATACGTGACATACGTGATATACATTACTTACACGACTTACACCACACACATACAAACATACGTGACATACGTGATATACACGACAAACACGACTTACACGACTTACACCACACACATACAAACATGCGTGACATACGTGATATACATGACAAACACGACTTACACGATTTACACCACACACATACAAACATACGTGACATACGTGATATGCACGACAAACACGACTTTCACGACTTACACCACACACATACAAACATACGTGACATACGCGACAAACACGACTTACACGACTTACACCACACACATACAAACATACGTGACATACGTGATATACACGACAAACACGACTTACACGACTTACACCACACACATACAAACACACGTTCCTGCAAAGCAGGACTACTCACCACCCTGAACAGATCTGCAGCGGTGGTGGTGCTGGCCCGCTTCAGGTTGTGGTACAGGACGATGGCATTCTTGTCCACAGCAACTGGGGTTCCCGGCCCCGCAGTCAGACACATAGTGTGGCTGGGGTTGAGGCTCTTGTAGTTGGGGTCGCAGTTGGGCTGGAACCAAAGAGTGAATGGTCAACACCTGCTCTGTGGAGTGGTGACAAGATGCGCCGATTATTAAAAAAGGAAGTTATTTCAATAAATCTAAAAGGGAAATACATCAGCAGGGAAACACATACACATGGCTATGAGTCTTTGGTGACAAGGAAAAAAAAAAGAAAAAAGCACGACCGGAGTCTGACTAAATGTATTCTCTGGAGAAAAATAGAGGTCCTGGTGAAAATACCCTACATCAAGCAGATTGGCACGCAGGCAACAAACCTTAAAAAGAAAAAAAACACGGGGGAGTTTAAAAGAAAGACCCAGAAACATCCGTAAATATATGTAGTATATGTAGATACTGTGATGATGTCTGGAGTGGAGGGGTGTGTGTGTGTGTGTGTGTGTGTGTGTGTGTGTGTGTGTGTGTGTGTGAAAACTGCTGTTTTCGGAAGTTTGACTGAAACCAAAAGCTGAATGGTCAGCAGTTTCTCTTCGTAGGGAAGCCTTGTGGTGCCATATTTCGCTGTTGTTCGTCTTCTGTTCGTTCATTTACTCTTTCTGTCTTTCACAGTGTGTCTCAAGCATTAGGCTATACCTTGGGGCAAAATCATCAGCGACTCCTGTGCTGATGTCGAAGCTAGGTTATTGCAATAGCTTGGTACTAGGTGAACCACAGATTCCGCTCCTAAAGACCTTCTCACACGTGGACACATTTCTGGCAGCTATGCCGTTTCCATGAGGAACATCGAGCTTGCAAGTGGCAAACAATGTAATGTGGGCGTGCTCAAACGTGGCAATGTTTGGGCAAGTATGCTTTTTCCAATAGAAATGTCTAGCTCGCAAGTTCCAAAAGCAATGTTCTGTCGAGTGTCCGCCCGATAACAAGACTAGCTCTTTGTTCATGTCCGTTGGACTCTCCTTCAAACAACCAAGCAGACACGTTCCTCGTTGTGATGTAGCGGCAAGACGTGTGTGTAGCAACATTGCCTAATGGTGGCCTAGCCTCGTCAGATAGGAAACTTCCAAAGCATCTGCTACTTCATCTGTCAGTTGTAGGATGTCCTGATACCTAAAGATGAGTTTCTTGTACTGATCTCCATCACTGTCTCTTTATAATGTGCTCAGTTCATGGCCAAACACGCGTTGTGACAAAATACTATCGGTTTCGAAGAAAATGAAACGCTAACCCAGAGTTGAGCGATGGATGGATGGATGGATGGATGGATGGATGGATAGCGTTTTACGGCCTATCAGCCTTTGTAGGCTATAAGGCCATTAAACACGACTATCACTAGAACAGTTTAGATTAAACGCAAATCAAGTCACGGTGTCCCAAGTTATTCGCCTCGTACGAATCGCGTAGGGAGACACGGTGGGTCAGTTCTTACCCCCAACCCACAGGGGGACCGTGCTGAATGACTGGGTGTAGAGCGGAGTTAATAACGGGTCTAGGATGCGATTTCACATCACAGGGCGTTTTTCTCGTTTTGTTTGCGTAGAGGTGGTTGGTTGGTGACTTGTACATAGAAAGAAATACCATAATGTCACTGAGCACGATATTACCGTGAAAATTGGACGACGCCTATCAACATTCAGAGAAGCGTTGCACACGTGGCCTAGTGGTATCGTGGTCGACTACCGCACGGTTTGACCGGGTTGATTTCTCGGCCGATCCCTCCATTTTTTTAAATACATATATTTCACCCAGTTATCATTCAGTGTTTTACCGGACACAAATTTTCTGTCCGTTCCAAAAATTTGTCACGTGTGAGGGGGTCTCAAGACTTAAACAAGAGGGGGGAGGAGAGAGAGAGCTTGATTGATTGATTGATTATTTATCAAGGATGAAATTTTAGGCATTTCTGCCTATCTTACAAATAGTCCTTGCTCATAAAGAAATGAAAACATGGATAATTAAGACAGCAAATACACTGTAGCTAATCGATGTACAACAGTTGGTAAAGTATATAAAGAATATGATCAACAATGACAAAGATTTTAGTAGATGCCTTTGACAACTGTCAGCTCAGTGAGTCTTCAAGTTCAAGCAAATGCATGTCATATGTACAGGCGACAGCATTGAGATTATCTGAATAGATAATCACGTATGGATGCTTTAAAAGACAAAAGAGAGAAAGAGGGAAAGAGAGAGAAAAAAGAGAGAGAGACAGACAGAGAGAGAGAGAGAGAAGGAGGGAGATAGAAGAGCAGAGGCAGAGAGAGAGAGAGACAGAGGCAGAGAGAGAGAGAGAAAGAGGCAGAGAGAGAGAGAGACAGAGGCAGAGAGAGAGAGAGGCAGAGGCAGATAGAAAGAGAGAGAGAGAGGCAGAGGCAGAGAGAGAGAGAGAGAGAGAGAGAGAGAGAGAGAGAGAGAGAGATTGACTGATTTATTTTATTGTTCAGGTCACCGGCCCATCACAACAATACATACATGTACATGCCTTGCTTATTTTCGAGGAGCCAGTATACTTGAGCCACAATTTGAAACAAGGTGTACAATCCAAGTGAACACATTGGCTAGTACATATCAGTGACAAACAAACAATAGAAACAGTATAAATATAGTATTAACGTACATTCTTTCATAACATTATTGTTCATGGTCTTGTTCTAAACTAGCAAGAAATTGGTCTCGTAATCGGAAGGCATAATAAAGATACATTGCTACCTTGCGTGTTTTCATGTATCCACGTTCATCTATCAAAAAGGTGGCATCAGCAGCTTCTGGACATTTGATGTATTCAGTTATGTATTTATTACGTAGATAATTATACAAAGGATGGATGGATGGATGGATGGATATTGTTTTACGGCCTATCAGCCTTTTTAGGCTATGTAAGGCCATTAAGCACGAAAATTACAAGAACAGTTTAGAGTAAGCACAAATCAAGTCACGGTGTCCCTAGCTATTCGCCTCTTATGCATCGCGTAGGGAGACGCGGTGGGTCTATTCTCCCCTCAACCCCCCCCCCCCCCCCCCCCAATCCACAGGGTGACATTATACAAAGGACAATGAAATAGAAAACGTTTCTCATTTTCTATTTCACCACAAAGGAAGCAATGTTGGTCTATATTGTGGATGCGCATAGATTGCTTGTTACCAGGTAATTCATTGACTCCAAATCTAAACCGGATAAATACATCTCTGAATTTTTTAATCTCAATGTATTCTAAGTATTTTTCATTTTATAGGGTTCTTTAGAAGGATCGATGCATTCTGCATGTTTCACTTTCACGAATTTTGCTGTTCCTGCTCTGCCTATAGCAATTTTGAAGCCTATTTTTCAATTTTACAAGAAAACTTCTCTCAGTAGTAGCGCCTCCATTTCTCCAGATATACGCATATTACATTTTCAACTAACTTTACCCAGTTTAGATCATCTGGGATCTTTGTGCTAAACAACATGAGGTATGCTTGCCTGGGTAGCCTAACATCGGTCATTTTAGTAAGTTTTAGCTAGTACTTAATTGCTCTCATTGTACTGTTTACGGCAAGTGGAAACCTTCCCGTTTCTCCATAAACCAAACTGTTAGGTGTTCTATAGTCCACATTTAAAAAGCGTTTACAAGCAAACAGGTGAGCTTTTTCTACACTTTTTTGTTCCTCAAGACCCCATATCTCTGCAACGTATAGTAGGAAAAACTGGACCTGTGCGTCATAGAGAGGGGAAAATATTTTAGGATTCATATCCTTAAGGCTCCACATTATTTTAAACAGATGCATTGTTTTTTGTTTTTTCTGCAGTAGCCAAGCTGTCTAAAGATACTGTTGTTGAGAGTCTAGAAGAAAACGTATAACTAAGATATTTATAATTATTCACTACATCAAGTTCTTTTCCCATTTAAGTACCATTTTTCACTTTGCTAGGTGCCCTCCTCTCCGGAAAACCATGACTTTGGTCTTATCTGTATTGATTTCCAGAGCAATTCGTTTAGACGCATACGCAAGGTTGTCTATTTGAGTGTGAAGTCCTGCTGGTGTGGTAGACAAAAGTGCCACATCATCCGCAAAGATTAGGAAGTCAAACTCTGCCTTTCCAGCTACCATTTGAACACCATGTTTACCATTTTTACGGAGATAATCTGCAACTTGAGAGAGAGAGAGAGAGAGAGAGAGAGAGAGAGAGAGAGAGAGAGAGAGAGAGAGAGAAAGAGATTGAATTGAACTGAACTTTAATGTCTAGGACATAAAGTCTTATGGGTGTTTCAGTTTGTGAAAAAAACATTTTATACACATCTCACTTGTTCGTGTGTAATTGAAAAACCGTTACTCACGTCATAGACTGGAGATCCCGAGAGACCATGAGCCTCTAGAAAAGAAATGAAATCATTAAGAATGTCACATGAAGAACAACGTTTAATTCCGATAATAAGGTTCTCTGTGTGTGTGTGTGTGTGTGTGTGTGTGTGTGTGTGTGTGTGTGTGTGTAGATTGTACGTGTGTATGTGTGTTTGTGTGTGTGTGTGTGTGTGTGTGTGTGTGTAGATTGTATTTGTGTGTGTGTGTTTGTGTGTGTGAGTGTGTGTGTGTTGTGTGTGTGTTTGTGTGTGTGTGTTTTTGTGTGTGTGTGCGTGTTTGTGTGTGTATGTGACCGTGTTTGTGTGTGTATGTGCGCGCGCGCGCGTGCAAATGTGTGTGCCCGTGCTTGTGTGCATGTGCGTATGTGTATGTATGTGTGTGTGAAGGAGAGATAAAAAATAAACAAAAATACACACACACAGGCGCACACGCGCTGTGAGAGAGAGAGAGAGAGAGAGAGAGAGAGATAGAGAGAGAGAGAGAGGGAGGGGGAGAGAGAGAGAGGGAGGAGAGAGAGAGAGGGAGGGGGAGAGAGAGAGAGAGAGAGAGAGAGAGAGAGAGAGAGAGAGAGAGAGAGAGACAGAGAGAGATAGAGAGAGGGGAGGGAGAGAGGGGGGGAGGGAGAGAGAGAAAGGAGAGAGAGAGGGAGAGAGACAGAGCAAGAGACAGAGCAAGACACAGAGAAAGAGAGAAAGATAGAGAGACAGAGAAAGAAAGACAGAGAGACAAAGAGACCGATACAAAGAGACAGAGACAAAGAGAGCCTGACAGGGAGAGAGAGAGGCAGACAGAGACAGAGACAGACAGAGAGACAGAGACACAGAGACAGAGACAGAGAGAGAGAGAGACAGACAGACAGACAGAAAGACAGACAGACACAGAGACAGAAATAGACAGACACACAGACAGAAAGACACAGACAGAGACTTTATTTCGGCCGACGACCCATCATTGATTAGATTATGTACATGACTGTGTAAAATATCTGGCATTTTCTTACATAATCAAAGAATGTGTAAAATGTATTATATGTAAATACGTTATGGACAAGTTAGAATTTACGTAAAATGCAAGTCTCACAACTAATAGCTGTACTTCAAAAATATCAATATATTATTTTGCATAAACTTTCTCATACAGTGTATTGACTTCATAATTCAGTGGATTAGAGATAGGGGGTTGTTAGGCATCTCTTAAATAGGTACAGAAGTTGATTTCAAAGTTGTTTTTTAAAATAAGTTGGTCTTTGTCTTGAATGTGTATTTTATATCACACCTATATCATCCTTTTCCACACGTACATATATCCGCGCATTGGGTTTTTATATAAAGTTTTCATCAGAATAATGTACAGTGTCAATTAATTAATTCAGTAGTTGTGTTTGATGAGCTTCTTCTACCGCCGACAAACACAGAGAGAGAGAGAGAGAGAGAGAGAGAGAGAGAGAGAGAGAGAGAAGAGAGAGAGAAAGAGAGAAAGAGAGAGAAAGAGACAGAGAAACAGAGACAGAGACAGAGAGGTAGAGCTACTCACCATGGCACAGGGTCAGCAAGGTCAACAGTAGGGTCAAACCGGAGGTCATCTGCAAGGGAAAAAGATCTTTGTTGAGAAACAAGTTAACAGGTAAGAGCCGAGAGAGGTATCAAAACTGCCAGAGCTCGGCGCCAGATTTTGTTCAACGCGGAACTCGCCTATGATCAATCTAACTCTTTGCTTAACCCTAATCCTAATCCTACCCTTTACCCTAACCGTGAACCCATCCTGAACCCTACTCTCTAAATCCTAAGCCTAAGCCTAACCCTATGCCTAGACTTAACTTTATGGCGAATGAATGAATGAATGCATGAATGAATTAATGAATGGGGTTTAACGGACTATTAGCCTGAAATGGCTAATAGTCCGTTAGATTGTATTGAAATACCCGACGAAGTTTCATAACAAGCTAAAAACAAAGACAATGAAGTAAAAAGCTCTAAGATACAGATCAAAATTAGTCGTAAAGGTCGATAAACTTTGAAAATCGTATCACAGACAAAGGATGCTTAAATACATCACAAAGATTTTTAAAATCTTTGTCTGCCATCATTTAAGCGGGGGCACTCCACCAGAAATAGCTTCACTATTAATTACCAAAATGATATCAGTTGGTCAGAGGATGAGCTTGTCTAGTCAGGATTCCCCAAGATATTCGCCTCTTACGAAACGCGTAGGGAGGCGCGGTGGGTCAATTCTCATGGAGGGAGGGAGGGAGTTTTACAGCTTATCAGCCCACATAGGCTACGCAAGGCCATTGAGCACAAGCATCTCAAGAATAGTAAGTGTAAAAACAAATCAAGTCACGATGCCCCTGGTTATTCGCCTCTTATGAATCGCGTAAGAGACACACTATGGGTCAATTCTAATCCATAACCCACAGAAGGCACTTAAAACGGAGACAATATGATACAAAATACAAGATAAAGAAAAGGCACACATTTTCGATTAGAAAGCCTTCGTCATTTGCAAAAAGGAAAAAGCTTGTACTTACAAAGAGAACAGCAACAGCCATGTGGACAGAAAACAAATTAACGAAGGGAATAAAACGTGCTTATCGCTCACCCTTATAAAATTGAGGCGGGTTTCTCAGGATTGGGATACGCTGGAAAATGTAGTCAAAGATAATCCAACTGAGGCATTTTTCCTTTCAAAAGATGTTCAAACCATTCTCCCGCTCTCTTGTGGCGAAAAAAAAATTCCTTGGGCTAGATACTACTGCAGAGTCGATCGCCCGACGGGCGATTCAATCTTTAAGAAAGAAAGAAAAGAGAAAATGAAGCACTTCGATGTTGTTTCTGTCACACGTCCGTCACGTGATAAGTCAAGGCCAGTTTTAGAGAGAATACTATTGTCCCGCTGACTCGTTCCAAATTAATATTCATGAAATCTGGCGCCTGCCTGCAGAAATTTGACCAACGAGGCTGCGGTTTTATTTACCCGCTTCGGGCGCACGAGCGAATGGTTTGAAGACCTATTGAAGCAAATGCAACTCAGTTGGATTGCCTTGACTAACTTGGTTAGCATATCCTAGTGCAAAAAACGCACCTTAGGCAACACGCAATACACGAGGATTTCGTGTTGAGAGCAGCACGTGCAGGCCATGTTAGTGTAGATCCTCCTCTATCTCGATGTGAACAAACTTGATATTGGTTGAGAGTTAAAGGCCTATGAACTACAGAGACGGATACAAGCCCTGGAAATGAGATGCTACCGCAAGATTCTGAACATCTCATATAAAGACCATGTCACGAATGAGGAAGTCAGCAACAGGATCAGGAGAGCAATTGGACAGTACGAAGACCTGTTCTCAATCGTGAAAAGCAGAAAGCTGAAGTGGTACGGTCACGTGTCAAGAGGCAGTGGGCTGGCCAAGACCATCCTGCAAGGTACCGTACCAGGTGGGAGAAGGAGAGGCAGGCAGAGAAAGAGGTGGGAAGACAACATCAAAGATTGGACAGGCTTGACCTTTGCTGACTCACAGCGAGCCACAGAGGATAGAGATCGATGGAGGAAGATTGTCCGAAAGTCATCAGTGGTGCCTCAACAACCCATTTCAGGGTTAAGAGACTGAACTGAACTGAACTGAACTGAACCTTGTAGGCTAGCTAAGGCTTCAAATTGTTAAATGTTAGAATTATGGAAATCCCTTCCACTGATGGGCCACACTAGTGGACTCGTCCGAGGAAAGGGGTGTGATGTTGATCGTTTAATTCGTAGTGACTCCCACACAGAATGACAACCAAATGATCACGTGCTTGCTGGCACATATACGCAATTTTGGACGTTTATTCTGCCCACAGAATGACAATTAAGTGTGAATAATTGACAACACGGTGTACGCAATGCGCTGCCAGCTGAATAGCGTTACTTACAGCAGTCGTCAAGGCGATTCTGCTCCGTTTCGAACATAAACGACTATGCAAAAACGCAGCCAATCAGATGCCGTGGCCTGCTAGCGGTGCGGGGTCCGCACCCCTCTCCTCGGACGAGTCCACTAGTGTGGCCCATCAGTGGAAGGGATTCCAAATTATGGTTTTCAACCAAGAAAATTGTAAAACTGTTTGACATCAAACTCACTTCAAAGGAAGTAGGAAGTTAAAGAGCAAATATGGAAAATAAAAATCGATCAGTAAACACATAATCAACCACTCAAAGATGAGAGGGAAAAGTCTTTAAAAACCTTGTCACCGCCTAAACCAAACACTGCCGGCAATCTTGATGTGAAGAGTCAGCGCAAACAAAGCAGTCTTTTAAAGTCGCCTGAAGAACGCTTTTTTGTCGAAAACGTGCGCTGTTAATCCACACTTGCCTGTGGGTTGGGGGTCAGAATAGACCCCCCTGTGGGTTGGGGGTCAGAATAGACCCCCTGTGGGTTGGAGGTCAGAATAGACCCCCTGTGGGTTGGGGGTCAGAATAGACCCCCCTGTGGGTTGGGGGTCAGAATAGACCCCCCTGTGGGTTGGGGACCAGAATAGACCCCCCTGTGGGTTCGGGGTCAGAATAGACCCACCGAGCCTTCCTACGCGATTCGTAAGAGGCGAATATCTGGGGACATCGTGACTTGATTTGCGTTTTCTCTCAACCATTCTATTGATGTTCGTGCTCAATGGCCTTACATAGCCTACAACAACTGATAAGCCGTCAAACTCCTTCCATGTCTGTGAATATAGCGACTTTAAAAGAATGCTTTGCTTGTGCTGACTCTCTTATCTCAGCTTTAAAATTTTCCTAAGTTTTATCAGATATCTTTACATCTCAATTTGACTGAAGTATCAAAGAGATATCGTTTGGGAGAACCAGTAACAAAAAATCCCAGACAAAACGTGAAGTCCTCGTTTTCCCTGCGTTTTCAAATGGGAACTCACCTTGAGGATGCTGTGCGAAGACAGAGATGAACTCGGCAAACCAAGCAATAGGGAATGGTCTTGTCCTTCCCTGCCGCTTCCTTTATATCCTTCTCTCCGCCTAATCCCGTGAGACCACAACATCCTCGCCTGACACTGCGTTGGATTCCTTAACACTGGGCCCATCCTACTGCAACGCCATAAACCTTTGTCGAGAAAGAACCTCACAATTGCTTTTCTCTTCGGTACGCGAATTTGCTCGAGTGTGTTCTGAATAGGTTCCTGTTTATTGAGGGTCGTTTTGTAAGGGATGTTCGGCAATCGAACTATCATCCCTGAGGGCATTTAGGGTTCACTGAGTACATCTGAAGGGGATTAGTCTATTGGAGTCTGTGAAAACTAGGTAGATGAATGATAGTTTAATACTAGGTACAGAAACAAATCGAAAACGCTGATGACCAATACATCGATCTGTTATACCACGCTGTTCCGGTTGCACAGTCTTTAGTGGCAATATTTGGAAATGAAATAGAGTAAATGATCTCGCTCCATTTCCTGTGTCTTGGGTGTCCGATATACCTCCTCCTCCTCCTCCACCTCCTCTTCCTCCTCCTCCTCCTCCTCCTCCTCCTCCTCCTCCTCCTCCTCCTCCTCCTCCTCCTCCTCCTCCTCTCCTCCTCCTCCTCCTACTCCTCCTCCTCCTCCTCCTCTCCTCCTCCTCCTTCTCCCTCCTCCTCCTCCTGCTCCTCCTCCTCCTACTCCGGCTTTTCCTCCTCCTGCTCCTTCCTCCTCCTCCTCCCTCCTCCTCCTCCTCCTCCTCCTCCTCCTCCTCCTCCTCCTCCTCCTCCTCCTCCTCCTCCTCCTCCTCCCCCCCTATCATCTCCTCCTCCATCTCTTCCTCTATCTTCATCTCCTCCGTCTCCTCCTCTATCTCCTCCTCTATCTTCATCTCCTCCGTCTCCTCCTCCATCTCCTCCGTCTCCTCCTCTATCTCCTCCTCTATTTCCTCCTCTATCTCTTCCTCCGTATCCTCCTGCTCCTCCTCCATATCATCCTCCTCCTCCTCCTCCATCTCCTCCTTCTCTTCCTCCATCTCCTCCTCCTCCTCCTCCTCCTCCCTCCTCCTCCTCCTCCTCCTCCTCCTCCTCCTCCTCCTTCTCCTCCTCCTCCTCCTCCTCCTCCTCCTCCTCCTCCTCCTCCTCCTTCTCCTCCTCCTCCTCTCCCTCCCCCTTCTCCCCCTCGTCCATCTTCTCCTCTTGTTTAAGCCCGGTTGTTTGTTATGCCTATTTGGGGTTTCTTTTTTTAAATTCCTTTACCCCATTTTTGTCAATGAAAGAAGTGAATACCTTTTTCAGGGAAAACTTGAACATAGTGTTCTTTTCAGAGGTAGAGTAATTTTTATCATTTTAAAGGGATTAAAAACATAATTCTTAGTGTATGAAGTTCAATGACAATGAAAGTTAACGGGTCGTTGGGAAAGGTGTACTTGAGTTTCCATTGGTACAAAATTATAAACGTGGACATTTTGTAAAGTACAAATTACTACGCGTCAAACTCTTTACCCTTTGAAACATTTTTAATATTCCGTGTTTTAATGGACGTCCTAACTGTCTGCATAATGCTTTTCGCGGTTCTATGCAACTTGCATTATGACTGCTACTCCATCTGCAGTTATTAAAATCGCGCACTCTTTAGATACAGGGAGATGTTGAATGGTATCTAATCAACTCACTTTCAATGCAATTATTTTTCCACTACATTTCTCTTATCATCGATACTGTAATGACGTAGGAACAATTCTTTGCAAAACTAATCATTCTACAAGTCTCTGAGAACACATTTCAGTCTGTCACGAAACTTGTCCGATTTCGTCCGGCTCATACTTTTCCGGTCGGGACATGTTACGTGAAAGCTACGCAGTGAGTAGCGTTTTCTTTCTGGTGCGAACGGCTATCAATGGTAGTCGTTATAGTCGGGTAGCTGAGTTCAGAAAAGTGTAACATGCTAAACGTTGAGGGTTACAAGCGTCCACCTGGGCTAAATGGAGGGTCTAGACATAGAGCTATGTGGTCTAGGTAGGCGGACATTCTGAATTTGGTTTGTTTGGCCGCCATGACACTTTTCAAAATGGCCGCCACAATCTACACTTTTCTTTATATCTCAGCTAATATTTGGGATAAAATCAAAAACATGGAGTCAATTCCTATGTTTTGCATGATGACAAAGTCAATTGTGGCCAAAAAATAACCCTAGCATTCACATTTTCTATCAAAAATTAAATATTTGACAAAATAGCTAGGCGATATACGAATTCGGTAAGTATTATCTTTCTGAATTTGCTATCTTAAACAATGCATATCAGTGTGGTCTGGATGAAATGTTTACTACTAGAACAATGTAGTTTAGGTGGGTGGATATTCTAAATTTGCTTTGGATGGCCATGATGACAGATTTAAAACGGCTGCCAACATCGGGATTGGCGTAAAACTGCCTCACGAGTTCGTATAGGTAGATTGGCAAACAAAACAACCATGTCTATGTGATTTGGCAAGAAAAGTACAAGTATGCTGTAACACATAGGAATGGAGTGGTACTTTGCAGTGGTCGGGGCTGATTTTAAACAAAACAATATTTTCATGTGCACATGTTGTATTTCCATTTGAAATTGTGCATTGAATTTCTTGGCAATCAACATTGCAGAAACAAAGTTTACTCCATGTTGCTTTGGAGAATAACAAATAAAAATCAACGATTTGAAGAAAATACACACACTGGGTGATGATATAAACTGAACATTTTAATACTTCTGAAATATCAACGATACTGCTTAGCATGCTTATCATGGTAATTATGCACTTTCAGTACACAACAACTCTGACTCTTCAATACATAAGAACAGTTTCAAATACCAAAGTACAACATAATGCACAAACATTTATGCATTACACTCGTTAGGTTTCCCTTTTCAGCAATGAACATGTGATGATGGCACAATAATGTGTATATAACATTATAAGAAACGATTTGTCGTTTCTGGATCACCGAGTATGGCAGGCTACATGCCTCTATGGAAACAGAACACTAGTTTCTCAGGCACAAAGTGGTATTTCAAGGCTCAGTTGCGTAGCCCTGTCAAAGTGTGGGGATTTCTGCAGTCTTTGCATCGGCATGCTCTTGTGCATCCCTGTCCACTGGACCAACAGCTGCAGCGTCTTGTAGAACAAGATGTGCAGCCACAATCTATGAGCTCGAGAAAAAGTTGTCTTGTATCAGTTGTGGGTGCACGACTCAGCAGGATGGGCTCAATCACGTCTGCATTCTCCTTTGTGACCAGCTTCCATCCACTGTTGACTACAGTGTGTACATGCTCTCCAAGGTGCAGAGTTTCTTGGTTTTGATCCTGTCATGGAAAAGGGTCTCTTTCAGGACAAATCTTTTTTGCACAAACTCTGGGACGACTTCATTTCCTGTTTCTTCTGCTGTTAGCAAGTCATGTTTCACAACATCACTGGCAACGTCACAAGTTGTGAGTGAAATCAGGTCGGGTGATGGGTGAGCAAAGGGGTTGAATGTCTGAAACAAGTTGATGAGTTTCTGTAGATCATCTTGATCCTGTTTCAACCTCTTTTCCCCGAAGGCCTTGTGCGCACAGTCGTGCTCGTCATCTTCATCATCAACACTTGACAGGCCAAACATGGCCTCAGTGTCCTTAGCCAGCTGATATCTTGCGCTGAGTGTCAGAGACCACCTGTCCCTGGCTGTGTTTGTTCTTGTAATGCCAACAAGTCCTCCAGCGACTTTTCCAGTTTTGTTGACGTGTTTCATCGCTTGATCATCTGCGATCTGGTTGAAAAGTTGTTTCGTTTCTTTGGTGACAAAGTCGCCGGCCAAGAAGCCCAGGTGCACCTCAGGCGCTGTCATCGGAAGCATCTTCATGTCCGCCAGAAAGGGTATAATGAAAGTGATCAAACGCTCCGAACCATGGAAGCATCTCAGCGAATGATGATAGAAACAGTTCCCAGTCGCCATTGCGGAGAGACCGAGTGAATCTCAACAGAATTGAGACTAGTTTCATGTAGGTCCTCTAGTACTGGTAGGTTGCATGTTCCGAAGAGGAAGATTCGAACTCATCAAACAAGACTTTGACTTCCTCAATGGAGGACAACAGATTCTCCAGGGATGACTGGATGTCTTGGTCATCTTTATTGGCAAAGCCTTGAGCGACTCTTTTTGCTGCATTCTGGAGGCTTCCATTGACCTTCTTCTCATTCTCTGTGACCCATTCTTTGAAGCGCTCCCAAAGAATGGACCACAGAGCTTCCACTGTGAGTTTGTGTACGCGAATGGCTCTAGTTCAACCTTTTCCGTCAATGATGTTCTCAGCTGTCACCTCACCAAGTACGCCACTTTCTACCCAGATGTTTGCTATGCCTGATGAATCCATGTACTTCCCCACAACTTTGCAGACGTTCATTGAGGTGTGGAGCCCTCCTAGCATGATGACCAAGTCCTTACAGCTGTCCAGTTGGTCCCACTGTAACATCTTCGCTTTTGAGTACATCTGCTCATCAAAAGTGATCACCGTGTATTTCTCTCCAAGCTTTTCAGTCATTGATTTGCAGTTCTGCATGACGGTTCATACTGTGGGGAATTCGTGGGCTGGGGAATTCAGGATTGGCATTGGTCCAACTTCTGTCAGTGGTGGGTCACAAGTGCTCACCTTCTGGTTGAAACCACTCCAACCTGGAACAACCTGATCATCTGGCTGGTGCTGTCTACCATGATCCATGCTAGGTCCTGTGTGTTTGCCTCGGCGATTTTCTGGTGATTTAGCAAATAACATGCTTCCTGCACATTGTGCAAATACAGGTTCTGGCTTTGTATTGGTCATGTTGATGTCTTGCAGGTTTGTCATCTCAGCAGGTGCATGAACAACTTTTGGAAAAGCTGTCTTTATCTGAATGTCCATTTCTGGGTCCAGTGGTGCTTTGCGTCGGAGAGCGATGTACTGGCTGGCATGAAATTTCCCTGTGCCACTCAGAGTTTCCTCAAGAATGTCAATGTTGTCGTTTGCCTCATATCCTTTGCCTGTTCCGTGCAGGAAATTCCTTGGAATTATCACATTGCCATTCCTGTGATACCGTTGGATCATATCATACGTCAAGATATTGTCTTCATAACATCAAGAAGACGACAAATGACGCCCAAGCATCTGGGCATTGGTCTCACAGTGCACCAAGCCACAAGATCAAAAGACCTGGTTCGTCTCCTTCATGTTGCTGGCCATTCTGTGTCCGACGACACTGTCCTTCGTGCAGACACAGCTGAAGAGTCAGAGTTGTTGTGTACTGAAAGTGCATAATTACCATGCTAAGCATGCTAAGCAGTATCGTTGATATTTCAGAAGTATTAAAATGTTCAGTTTATATCATCACCCAGTGTGTGTATTTTCTTCAAATCGTTGATTTTTATTTGTTATTCTCCAAAGCAACATGGAGTAAACTTTGTTTCTGCAATGTTGATTGCCAAGAAATTCAATGCACAATTTGAAATGGAAATACAACATGTGCACATGAAAATATTGTTTTGTTTAAAATCAGCCCCGACCACTGCAAAGTACCACTCCATTCCTATGTGTTACAGCATACTTGTACTTTTCTTGCCAAATCACATAGACATGGTTGTTTTGTTTGCCAATCTACCTATACGAACTCGTGAGGCAGTTTTACGCCAATCCCGATGTCGGCAGCCGTTTTAAATCTGTCATCATGGCCATCCAAAGCAAATTTAGAATATCCACCCACCTAAACTACATTGTTCTAGTAGTAAACATTTCATCCAGACCACACTGATATGCATTGTTTAAGATAGCAAATTCAGAAAGATAATACTTACCGAATTCGTATATCGCCTAGCTATTTTGTCAAATATTTAATTTTTGATAGAAAATGTGAATGCTAGGGTTATGTTTTGGCCACAATTGACTTTGTCATCATGCAAAACATAGGAATTGACTCCATGTTTTTAATTTTATCCCAAATATTAGCTGAGATATAAAGAAAAGTGTAGATTGTGGCTGCCATTTTGAAAAGTGTCATGGCGGCCAAACAAACCAAATTCAGAATGTCCGCCTACCTAGAACACATATCTCAATGTCTAAACTCTCCATTTAGCCCAGGTGGACGCTTGTAACCCTCAACGTTTAGCGTCCCATTTTTTTTGCAAGCTGCAGATTTCAGCTTCTAGACTATTATGTTTTGTGTTGTAAGAGACTGGATCTCATTTAGGCGTCTTCAGCATTGTTGGCCCTTCGTCCATGCCTCTCTCTTTTTGATCTTCCAACCCCATTTCCAGGACGTCGACCTAACCCCCGGCGGTCATGCACGAGATCCCACACTGATTGCGTAGATATTCCATTTCCGCACCTCCCTGCCTCATTGTCTTCCTTTGTTTTCCTCCGCTCGCCTCTTTGGCTGCTTGGGGCCGCTCCTGGCTGAGCTACTGGAGCAGGCCCCTGGCTGAGCTACTGGAGCAGGCCCCTGGCTGAGCTACTGGAGCAGGCCCCTGGCTGAGCTGTTGGAGCAGGCCCCTAGCTGAGCTACTGGAGCAGGCCCCTGGCTGAGCTACTGGAGCAGGCCCCTGGCTGAGCTACTGGAGCAGGCCCCTGGCTGAGCTACTGGAGCAGGCCCCTGGCTGAGCTACTGGAGCAAACCCCTGGCTGAGCTACTGGAGCAGGCCCTTGGCTGAGCTACTGGAGCAGGCCCCTGGCTGAGCTACTGGAGGAGGCCCCGAAAGCCCAGCAGCCAGGGGTTCCAGCTGATGTGGGGGCATCGAGCACATGCTACTCTCTCCCTCTATTTCATGTGAAAGAGAGAGTCGATGATAGAGAGAAGGGTAGTAGGTTGGGAAGGGTATTGAATGTCGCATGATCGAATGAAAAAAAACAAATTCCAAGAGAGTTTTCCAGTAACACTGAAGCCTGTTCTTAACAGGGCGACGTACTAGTTCGGCGAACTCGTTCGGCAAACCATGTCATGCATACGAATAGATCATCCCAGTGATGCTAAGTAATTAATGTATTTTCCTTTTTATTCCTTTACCTCTTTTGATGTAACCTTGTAAATGAAATAAAGATATGGTCAGATTCCATATTTAATAGTTCAAGTTGAGGCCTAACCATCAAGGCTGCTAGGCTCTAAAACACCATCCTTACCATCTATCCCTCCATCCATCCACACATCTATCCATCCACACATCTATCCACCCACATATCTATCCATCCACACATCTATCCCCCCACACATCTATCCACCCACACATCTATCTATCCACACATCTATCCATCCACACATCTATCCACCCACACATTTATCCACCCACACATCTATCCACCCACACATCTAT
This sequence comes from Theodoxus fluviatilis, assembly GCA_034096865.1. Taxonomy (NCBI): domain Eukaryota; kingdom Metazoa; phylum Mollusca; class Gastropoda; order Cycloneritida; family Neritidae; genus Theodoxus; species Theodoxus fluviatilis. The sequence continues at coordinate 27,959 of JAWQFJ010002418.1, forward strand.
CTACCCACACATCTATCCACCCACTCATTTATCCATCCACACATCTATCCACCCACACATCTATCTATCCACACATCTATCCATCCACACATCTATCCATCCACACATCTATCCATCCACACATCTATCCATCCACACATCTATCCCCCCGACACAACTATCCACCCATACAACTATCCATCCACACATCTGTCCATCCACACATCTATCCATCCACACATCTATCCACCCACTCATTTCTCCACCCACACATTTATCCATCCACACATCTATCCACCCACACATCTATCCACCCACACATCTATCTATCCACATATCTATCCATCCACACATCTATCCATCCACACATCTATCCATCCACACATCTATCCATCCACACAACTATCCACCCACACATTTATCCATACACACATCTATCCACCCACACATCTATCCAACCACACATCTATCCATCCACGCATTTATCCATCCACACATCTATCCATCCACACATCTATCCATCCACACATCTATCCATCCAGCCAGCTAGCCAGCCTTTCATTCCTCCCTCCCTCCATTCAGCCAGCCAGCCAGCCAGCCAGCCAGCCAGCCAGCAGCCATTCATCCATCCATCCATCTATCCAGCCAGTCAGCCAGCCAGTCATTCCTCCCTCTCTCTCTCTCTCTCTCTCTCTCTCTCGTGTGTGTGTGTGTGTGTGTGTATGTGTGTGTATGTGCAATGAAAACATTCGCATGTGCACATCGTGCGTGTCTATATGTGAATGAATATAGTTGCATAAGTATAATACTGTAAACAGATCTTTATTTCGATGCCTTCTCATTATGATTGTGACACTTTTTCAGGAATATGATTAATATTTAATATAGTAATTGCATTTTCATTTTATTATTAGAAGACCGTGATGTTTTTGTCTTTTAAATCCTGTCGATTTTCAGAACACTTTTCACAATGCAATGCATACACCAGCCCTCGTTTTATTCATGAGTTTTTGTAGGTTATCACCATTCCTCTCCTTCATTCGTCTTTATTTGATTTAACCCGCTATCTTGTCCGTCTGTGAGTTTCATGTGTGCCTCGGGAAAGCTTTTCAGCCGAAATTTTGCGCTTTCTTTTTTATTTGTAGATTTCGTTTTGTAATATTCGCGGCCTTCATAACCTCGTAGTGTTTTTTTTCCTCGCTCATTATTTCTTCCTCCGTCTCTCTCCGTCTCATTAGCTATCTCCTTCTCCTTCGTTTTCGACTTGAAGGAGATGACCCAGATGCGAAATGTGATGTAGTTTGGGTGCTACTGATCTTAAAGGACAGATGCATATTACCTCACTGACAGCGATTATTGACAGTTCTGTAAACCCCGTCGTACACGAGGATATTTTACCCTGGCGTTCTCGCAAGCGTCATTGTGGCAGCCAATCACGGCTGGCAATAGTGGAGCAAAGGCGTCAGTAGCGCTCTGCCATTGGGAGATATTTTCGTCAGTCCGTGTGTGGCGTGTGGAATTGCAGCGTGTGCGAAGGCCTTAATCACTCGCTGTAATCATCTGTAATCTGTAACCATCCCCGCCAGCTTGAAACCGCAGCCTCCGACCGAAATGTCTGGCGCGTCCAAACATGGACAGCCGTAAGCAACTTCGAAGATATGGAACTCTCTATCTTTTTCTGTAAAAGATTATTCGAATCTTCAGACATTCAAAAAGCAGTTAAAACTCTATTTCAAGAACAATAATGAGAGGGGATGGGGAGGCGGGGTGGTGGTGTTAGAGAAAACGTGACGGAATTAAAGATCCAAAGACTGAAAGAGAGAAAGAGAGAGGGAGAGAGGGAGGGAGAGAGAGGGAGAGAGGGAGAGGGAGAGAGAGAGGAAGATATAGAAAGAGAGAGAAAGAGAGAGAGAGGTGGTGAGAGAAAGGGAGAAAGAAAGAGAGAGATATATAGAGAGAGAGCGAGAGATAGAAAGAGAGAGACAGCGAGAGAGAGAGAGAGAGAGAGAGACAGCGAGAAAGAGAGAGAGAGAGAGTCAGCGAGAGAGAGACAGCTAGAAAGAGAGAGAGAGAGAGAGAGAGAAAGAGAGAGAGAGAGACAGCGAGAAAGAGAGAGAGACAGCGAGAGAGTGAGAGAGAGAGAGAGAGAGAGAGGGAGAGAGAGAGAGAGAGAGAGAGAGAGAGAGAGAGAGAGAGAGTTCTCATTCTTCTTGTCACAATGTTTTATTTTGAGGGCCACTGGAAGATGGACTTTCATTGTACAAGTTAATACCCTCGTTAAATAAAATAATTGAAATTGAATTGAAGCAGACCGCTGCCGTGGCCTTGCTGCTGCAAGAGTGACGTCACAGAGCCGCCTCTACCTCCGCCCCTGCCCTGACGTCTGGCCTTCCTTGCCCCACCTGTGGTCGCCTGAGTGCCTCGGAGTTTGGTCTCCGAAGCCACCATTCTAGTTCACTAGAGACTTCGCCTACCGGCGAAAGTGTCTCTAGCCCAGCTGACATCACGTGATGGAAGGTTTTCGTCCGAAACATGCAAATGGTGTTAATACGAGAGGCTTGTGGGATAGCGGATCTGCTCCCTGACATACGCCGTTAAAGTAGTTCTCGGACTATTTTGCACAAAACTTTTAAGTTATTCTTTTTGAGGCAATAAACAAGCGTTTATTCGATAAAATAAAATGTTTGTATAGAAATGAAAACAAGTTTTGACATCTGAATGATTTCTGTAAAAAGTGGAGAAAAAATAGTATCAGGACGAACTATTTTTGGCGCAATGCTGTAATGCGAAGGGTCAAGTCTATTACGCATTCATTGCGAACTGTGCCAGAGTCACGTGACTCGGGTTCACAGAGTGCGAATCCACATGCGCATTCCTCAGAGATGACAGCACGGAGTCATCCTCGGCCCCCGAGAGACCACCAAGAAGAATCACTCACTGCACACTCATCATGGGAATGATGCATGTATTACTTGCTTCCCCTTTTTATCATTTTGCTACGGAAATGATGTCGCCGTAGTGTATTCTTTACCTTTGTCCCCCACCCCCACCCCCACCCCCCTCTTGTTTCACTGTACCCTCATTTTATTCTCAAATAACAGAGTCTTTTAAATGTTCCACCATCTTTTAAACAGATTTGTAGTGGCACTGTAAGCTTCAACATACAGAGCCCAAGCCTTGCGAGGAACAGACACAAATAATTGTGGGACCGCAGGCGGGGACTGAACCCGCGACCTTTCGGTTAGCGCCCAAAATGCTCCACCTGCTGAAATACCATGGTCCGTGCTTCATTCCCTTGCGGCATTGTAAGTGGCCAATAGTTACAGTCCGTACAATGAGAATCATTTCCAACTTCAGCCAACTCCAGAAATGAGAACGGAACTGTAATAAAACGCACAAAGGCTACACGAGCAAAGGAAAAAGCTGACAACACAACATAGAGTCCACTCAGGCGTAACACGACACATGGTCAACAAAGAATGAGATACTTAGCCGCTTTGAGTCGTACCACGGTGGACACTGCACGGAACAGACAAAGAAAAAAAACTTGCCTCTGGCGTGAACCGAATCCGCAATCTCCGGATCAATATTCGCGTGGTCTATCCACTAAGCGAATGAAGTTCTAGACAAATTATGTCCGCATTACCAATATAGAAAAGGTCATCGCAAGTGTCCGCCGTCACATTTGGATAAACACCCTGTGAACAAAGGGAGAAATTGCGTGCCGTGTGAAGCATCATATCGAGTTTATCCAGTTCAGTACATTGCAGCTGACGTCAGCCAGGCGTGATTGGCAGAAACTGACACGAAAACAGACGCCCTGAGGTCTTTCAAGTGCGTGGGAAGCTACTATGTCCGTTAATGAGAAAATGTTAGGGCGAGGGGGGAAAATTCAATCCCCCTAAAAATAAGTTGTGCAAAAATTGCAACAGTTGCATACAAGACTGACATTAAAAATGATCATGAAATGTTGACATCCGCCATGGAGGTAATGTTATATCTTCGGTTCTTTAGTTCAATGGTTATTTAGTAAAATAACTCAAAAAGTTCAAAACAGATCTTGATTAAATTTGGTGGAAGATCTGTCTTTTACCCAAGGAATATTCATTAAATTCTGGAGGTTATCTGATATCTTGTTTGAGAATTATAGCCAAAAAGAGACTGTTATCTGTTGTGTAATTTGGGAATAAAGAGAGATTGAGATGAGCATACAGCCCCTGCTGCCTAGATACCTCCCTCATCAGCTGGAATGCTGCGGTTTTTGTGCTTTCGGGGCCTGCTCCAGTAGCACTCGCACAGCCGGCCCCAAGCAGCACTTCTGTGCCACCGGGAGGTATCTCTCTATTGTGACTTCAAACCTGTTTAGGCCTCATGTGCCTCCTCCAAACCCACAGCGAGGCACCTTCAGCAGTGCTTTGCAGTTTCTTCAGTACCGCGTTTACCTGCCTCGCCTCTGCACCCAGGCCTCTCAGCAGCCTAACATGGAGCCACCAATGAATCCCCTACATCCCACCTCCACCGGGAGAACACGACATGCCCGCTCTTCTGCCCTACGCTGCTCGCAGAGTTCATCGTCGCATTGAGCAGCATGAGGCTGATGACGTCTATCTATTGATGACGTGGGCGTACGAGACCCGCACTCAAATATCGCTTTTAGCCACTAAGGTGAACTGAACTTTGTAGCGTCAGGCCTGGCTAGCAGAACATGCTGCCCTTATTGATGACATGCACACAGGACGTGGAAGAGAATTGTTGGCTTCCTTTGTGGAGGTTTGCGCTCTCAGAGTGCCCTCTGGTACTGTGTGCAGCTTCTGTCGTGCGGGAGACGTCTGAGATGTTACATTGTGATGTATCATAAACGTGTATCATAAACCAATCAGCTGGAGCCAGCCTGCCGGGAACAACACGCGGCAGCGTGCAGCGTCGCCACCAAGCTGCGCTGGCCCCAGCGACATCCACGGAGTGCCAGTGCCCCCACTGCCCCCGACTATGCCGGCTCAGACTGGGTCTGTGGAGTCATTTGCGTACCCACTCCAGAGATACGCGTGGAGCCAGTCATCCTTGACACCAAGGCACTACCGATGATAATAAACTTGTATTGCGTACACTTCCAGACCAAGGGCTGCTCAGTGGCGCATGCTCAAACAAATTTCCAACAGTTTGCGTGGCACTGGGATATCACTCATAGAGGTCAACTCGGAACCCCTGGTTGCTGAGATTTGCTCGGCGGAAAAGGTCAATCTTGAGGCCTCTTCTGAGAATCTTCAGTTCTGTCTCCTGACGCGGTGCCTCTGGCAGTTGATTCCAGAGGACCGGTGCCACAGAGCAGAGTGATCGGTACCCGCTGCCAAAGACCTTGCGGGTGGCACTCTGAGGTTTGGATGGATTGGTGGATGGATGGATGGATTGGATGGATTAGATGATGGATGGAGGAATGGATGGAGGAATGGATGGATGAATGGATTGGATGGATTGGATGGATTGGATGGATTGCATGGATGGATGGATGGATGAACGGATGGACGCATGGATGGATGCATGGATAGATGCATGGATGGATGAGTGGGTGGACGGATGGATGCATGCATGGATGGATGGATGGATGAGTGGATGGGTGGGTGGACGGAAGGACGGATGGATGCATGTATGGATGCATGAATGGATGGATGGAGTTTTACAGCCTATCAGCCTTTGTCGGCTATGTAAGGCCATCGAATGTGGAAGTTTTGGAACGGTCTTAACTCACCAGCATAGAGACCATGCTTTTGAGATCTCAGCTGCGCTGGGCAGGCCATGTTTCCAGAATGGAAAACCACCGCCTGCCCAAGGTAGCACTATTTGGCGAGCTTTCCACTGGTCGACGTGACAAAGGAGGCCCGAAAAAGAGATACAAAGACTCTCTCAAAAAAGCCCTCATCTCTTGCAACATCGATCCCCGACAATGGACCTCCGTCGCTGCTGAAATAGATGCCTGGCGCCACACCATCAATAAAGCCACGGCAGTGTTGGAGAGCTCCCGCAGGAACACACTAAAGGAGAAGCGCCAGAGGAGAAAAAACCAAGAGGACGTCATGCTGGACTCTGGCCGGATCTTCCCCTGCGGCCGCTGTGGTCGGGCTTGCCGGTCCCGCATCGGCCTCTACAGCCACCAACGAGTCTGCGGTGGATGTGAACAGCAGCATCGTCTCATCTTCGTTCGAGAAGCAACGCCATAGATAGAAGGCCATCGAGCACAAAAATCACTGAAATGGTTTCAGGGAAAGTGCATGTTGTGTAATGATGTCCCTAGTTATCCGCCTCTTACGAATCGCGTAGGGAGATGCGGTGGGCCTATTCTCCCCCCTGGAGGCCAGACTGTCTGCTTGGGGCCGCCCCTGGCTGAGCTACTGGAGCAGGCCCCTGGCTGAGCTACTGGAGCAGGCCCCTGGCTGAGCTACTGGAGCAGGCCCCTGGCTGAGCTACTGGAGCAGGCCCCTGGCTGAGCTACTGGAGCAGGCCCCTGGCTGAGCTACTAGAGCAGGCCCCGAAAGCCCAGCAGCCAGGGGGTCCAGCTGATGAGGGGGGCATCGAGGGGCTCCAGCCGTATGTCGTTCCTCGCCTCTCACGAATCGCGTGGGGAGTCGCGGTGGGTCTATTCTGACCCCCAACCCACACTCTGAGAGAATGAGTGCCTCTCATTTTCTCTGTGTCCCTTGCAGGGTTTCGGCGTTGTATGCTGAAACTCGCCTGACAGACGGGGTGACAACATCGGGTCAGAAGCAAGATGAAAGGAGAAATTGGAACTGAACTAGAAAAAAGACTGCAGTGACCGGTGAGAGATGGGGGGAAAGAGAAAGGGAGAGAGAGAGACACAGAGAGAGAGAGATAGAGAGAGAGATCAGAGAGAGAGAGAGGGAAGGAGAGAGAGAGGGAGGGAGAGAGAGAAAGAGAGGGCGGGGGGGAGAGAGGGGGGGAAGGATAGAGGGAGGGAGAGAGAGAGATAGAGAGAGAGAGAAAAAAAAAGTGTGAGGGAGAAAAGAGGGAGGGAGAGAGAGAGAGAGAGAGAGAGAACGGGCAATGAATGCAGAGGAGGGAGTGGTAAATGTGCATATGTGTGTGTGTATGTTTGTGTGTGTGTGTGTGTGTGTGTGCGTATGTGTGTATCATCATCATCATCATCATCATCATCATCATCATCATCATCATCATGTGTGTACTCTCGCTCGCAGGGAGGAGGGGAGGTTGAGTGCACATTGTATAAGATGTGCATGCGTGTGTATACTGTACATATCTATGTGTGTGTACATGAATTTTTATATATATGCTTATAGGCCTATATGCGCGATTGTATATGTGCGTGCACTGATGAAATCTTTAGATATAATTATGTGTATTTAAATGAGTTTATTGAGCAGGCCACCGGCCCTTTTCTGTACATCACAAGTAAGTTAAAGGCTGAGAACATATTGTACACTTTCCAACGGCATGGTAATTTACCACTCTGCAGCGCTAATCTAAGTAGAAGTCATCGCGCTCTACAGATTCTGCAGCATCCTTTCTACGCATGAAAGCCTTGTACAAATATATACCTGTTGCTCTTATTGTAGACTTACTTTGAGAAGACATTACAACACCCACTGAGTCAGCACAATTTAGATCGAGGTATTCCTGTAAGTAGTGCTCCTTCAAATCCCCCAAGACTGGACATCGGAGAAGAAAAAGAGTTTCAGTTTCATATTGTTCTCTACATAATGGGCATAACTTTTGTACATTTTCTTTTGCATATCTCAGTCTATGGCAATACAATTCTGAGACACCCATACGAAATCTTATATAAGTGTCTCTGAAAATCTTTTTGTCTATATCCAAGAGATATTGTTCACTCCGACATGTGCTTTTGAATTGTCGATAGAACACATACCTCTCACTTGTCATTAGTCTTCCACTCCAGTTCTCATAGATCTTATATATCAGTCTCTCCCTTAGGGTTCTGAGAAGTGTACATTCGTTATTTACTCTCTGATCCCACCAAAAACTCTCTAAATCACAATCAATCAAGATGCTTTTAACTTTGGACACCCAATTGTTCATGTAGTCGGATGTACAGAGCATCATGCTATACACTCTACGAGGCAGTCTATGTTCTTCCATTTTTAGGATTCTTAGCCAGTATTTAATAACACGTATACGAGCGTTCACATACATAGGAAATCTCCCTGTATCCCCATAAACCATAACATTCGGGGTTCTGGGTGACACATTCAAAAATCTCTTGATAGCACTAAGATGGACAGTTTCAGCAATCTTACAGTTGCCTGTTCCCCACACCTCCGCCCCATATAACAATATAAGTTGAATTTTGGCGTCAAGTAATTTAAAGAAGACTTGAGGGGTCACGTGCACAAGTTTTCTTAAAGCCTACACCACCATCATAAGTGCAGCCTTAGCTCTACATGCTATGTCAGTCTGTATTACATTCGAACATAGTTTCGTGGACAATACATTACCTATATATTTATATTCTCTTACAACTTCCAGCTTTGTATCACCGAGGAACCATATTTCATGTCTGGCTAAGTGTCCCCCTAATCTGTAGACAACTACTTTTGTCTTTCCTACATTAACTATAAGACCCAATTTATCGGCAGCTTTATTTAGGTGATTGAGCTGGTTCTGAAGGCCTAGTGTCGTGTCAGAGATAAGAACAATATCATCCGCGAAGAGGAGTGCACTCAAATCATGAGTATTAGGTGCCAGCTGAATTCCGTGTTTACTATTGGCTGCAACTTCATCAGCTAGGTAATTAATAAGATAGGAAAACAGGATCGGACTGATTTTACACCCTTGTTTTAGGCCCATGCTCGATTCGAACATATCACTACAGCCTTGATCGCTTTTGACACGATAGAGTACAGTTTTATACATTGATTCGAGAATACACAGTAGCTTCCCCTTGATACCATTTTCCTGCAGGATCTCCCACAGAATGTGCCGCTTCACCGTGTCAAATGCCTTTTTAAAGTCGACATAACACACATATAGCTTTTTCTTTTTGCATAGATGTTTTTCTACAATGCTGTGTAAAACAAAAATGTTATCAATGGTACTATATCCCCTTCTGAAACCTGCTTGTTCTTCTCTTATCAGATCATGGTCTTCTGCCCATCCCTGTAGTCTCTGGCTGATTATGTGTGTAAAAATCTTGCTTAAATTGCTAGTTAGGGCTATACCCCTATAATTGTCTGGATTTTCGAGGGGCCCGCTTTTGTGTATTGGAACAATTATAGACTCGCACCAAATGTCAGGGAATATACCAGCATTGAAAATTGCATTAAACAACGTTACTAGAAAGGGCAACATCAAATTGGGAGATGATTTTAACATTTCAGCAGTAATGCCGTCACCACCAGTTGACTTTCGGGTTCCTAAATGCCTCAGGGCACCTGCAACCTCGTCCTGAGTGATAGGTAAGTTTATATCAAGTTCCTGGCTTTCATCCGTTACAAGTGCATTGCAGTAAGATGTTACAAGAGGGCTCGTATACGAGAACACATTCTTGAAGTGTTCATACCAAGTTTGGAGGGGAATATGACATGGAACTCTGCCTACAACGCTCAGCCTCCTCACCTGACGCCAGAATTTTGCGGAATCGCGGATATCTCGAGTTAGTGCCGTGCTTACACCTGTTCTGTATTCCTGTTTTTTACTTCTAATCATTTGTTTGTACTTGTTTCTAATGGATAGGTAGATACGTCTGTCTTCATCAGACCCTGTATGCAAAAAAGTGCGCAACTGTCTTCTGGCAGTCTTTTTTGTAACAGCACACTCTTTATCAAACCATTCTTTCCCTGGCCTTTTCAACCGATTGCCACATGATCTTTTAAAGATAGCCGCTGCTTCGACATAGCATTGTGTGATAATGTTAGTAGCAGCATTTATATCTAACTGGGGCTCTGCCATCATCTCCGTAACTTTGTACTGAGCAAGGCAACCCTGAAGGTTACTTAAGTATTCATTAGTAAGACTCTCATCCCAAATTATTCTCACATTATTCTGTATAGCCTCATTGTCATCATTGCTGCTTTGCCTACCCGTCATGGCTAACTCTATGCACATATGGGGCGAGACGATTGTTTCAACAATACGTAGGGATGCAAATGTGTTGAGTAAGTCCTTTGATACAATGCAATAGTCTATTACACTGCTACCCGCATGAGACACATGTGTAAATTTTCCAGACTCATCACCCAGCATACCATTCATAATACTAAGATCATAAGCAGTACAAACTGCCAGCAAGGATCTGCCAAAGTCATTTACGTAAGTATCTTGTGAATATCTACAGTTGTTAACGACATCAGAGACCATATCATATATATCACCATTGTCAGTATTCAGGCAGCCTGTCCTGGTATTCAGATCACCACATATCAAAAGAAAACAATCCTGATTTGCAGTTATAACCTCGGCGACACATTTTTCAAGAGTACATATACCATCACGGTCGTCTACCGTGTCATAATATGGTGAACCGTTGGGAGGCACATAGGCGAAAAACATCAACATGTCTCTCTCAGAGTTAAACAAGGTTCGGTTCACTCTAAAAACCAAAATGTTATCGTACACACAGTGAATACGTTTGAATATGTTAGCTATCTTCTTCTTTACGAGAAAAAGAAGACCTCCAGACATGCGACCTTTAGCAGAGAGCTTTTTCGCAGGTGCAAAGAATTTAACATAGGATTCTAGGCAGTGTGTAAGATCAAAGAGAGAGAGAGAGAGAGAGAGAGAGAGAGAGAGAGAGAGAGAGAGAGAGAGAGAGAGAGAGAGAGAGAGAGAGAGAGAGAGAGAGAGAGAGAGAGAGAAGAGAGAAGAGAGAAGAGAGAGAGAGAGAGAGAGAGAGAAGAGAGAGAGAGAGTGAAGAGAGAGAGAAGAGAGAGAGAGAAGAGAGAAAGAAGAGAGAGAGAAGAGAGAGAGAAGAGAGAGAGAGAAGAGAGAGAGAGAAGAGAGAAGAGAGAAGAAAGACAGAGAGATAGAGAGAGAGAGAGAGAGAGAGAGAGAGAGGGAGAGAGAGAGAGTACGTGTGTGAAGTGTCAGATATACCATGTGTTCTGTAAACTTAATTCCTCCTGTGATATTTGTTCTAAAAGCCCGATAAAAATATCCTCTCAAGCTGATTCTGTATTCTGTATCTCTTCCACAAGCAAGGAGCGAAACAATTGTACTATATCTGCTGAGACTATCAGGTAGTCTATAACGCTTTTTCCGCTAGAGCTAACACGATCCGAGTAAATTTTCCTGAAGCTTCATTCAATAGACCGTTCAGGATAGTCAAATCATACGCTATGCAAGTGACAGCAAAGACTGATCATACTCATTCAATACATTTTCATCATAATGACGCAACTCACTTTGCCGTCTGACATCATATTACTCAGGTCATTGTCTACCGCATTACTCTTTCCGGTTCTGGCATTTAAGTTACTACACAGCATGACGGCAACATTTCCATGTTTGTCTGTGATATCTCTTATACAGTTTTCCAGCATACTCATGCCTTTTGATTCATCACTTAGCTCTTAAGGAGAACCTACAGGTGGTACATACATATTAAAAGGTACATACATATTAAAAGGTACATACATATTAAAAGGTACATACATATTAAAAGGTACATACATATTAAAAGGTACATACATATTAAAAGGTACATACATATTAAAAGGTACATACATATTAAAAGGTACATACATATTAAAAGGTACATACATATTAAAAGGTACATACATATTAAAAGGTACATACATATTAAAAGGTACATACATATTAAAAGGTACATACATATTGAAAGGTACATACATTTTAAAAGGTGCATGCATATTAAAAGGTACATACATATTAAAAGGTACATACATATTAAAAGGTACATACATATTAAAACGTACATACATATTAAAAGGTACATACATATTGAAAGGTACATACATATTAAAAGGTACATACATATTAAAACGTACATACATATTGAAAGGTACATACATATTAAAAGGTACATACATATTAAAACGTACATACATATGAAAAGGTACATACATTTTAAAAGGTTGTTGTTGTTGTTGGGATCCGTCAGTCTCGTGAGACCATGGAGTGTGCGCCAGGTTTGGTCAGTCCGGGGTTGAGCGGCAGCGTACTCTGTGGCTGTAGAGCCCGATCCTTGAGCCGCATGCTCTGTTGCACTTGTCGCAAGTGAAGTCTTGGCGTGGCTCTGTAGATGCCGACGCTATCCTCTGTCGTCTGTGTTCTCTCCTCTCCTCCCACTGCTCCCGTCTCCTCTTCTCGCTGGCCTGGATGCCAGTCTTGACGGCGTGTCTCCAGCTGCTGCGGTCAACGGCCACCGTTTCCCAGTCTGCTGGGTTGATGCCTCCCGCCGTCATGTCACGTTTACAAACGTCCTTGTAGCGGAGGAGAGGTCTTCCTGCAGGTCTGGATCCCGTGGCGAGCTCGCAGTACAGCACATCTTTGGGTATTCGGCCGTCGTCCATCCTGCTGACGTGACCCAGCCATCTAAGTCGTCTCTGGCTGAGCATGGCGAACATGCTGGGAATACCTGCTTGCGCCAGTATGTCCTTGTTGGGGATGCGGTCCTGCCAGCTGATGCCCAGGATCCTTCTGAGGCAACGCATGTGGAAGGTGTTGAGCCGGCGTTCTTGGCGGGAAAAAATGTACACACCATCCTCAGACTGTCTGAAGGCGTAGGACAGTAGCAAGGAGAAGAAGATGCCGAAGAGGGTAGGAGCAAGCTCACAGCCCTGTTTCACGCCGCTTCTTATTGGAAAGGGGTCTGAGGTTGAGCCGTCGTACTGGACGGTACCGAACGTGCCCTCATGGAAGGACATGACCATTCTCAGGAGCTTTGGGGGACATCTGATCTTCTGCAGCAGTGTGAAGAGACCTTTTCTGCTGACCAGGTCAAATGCCTTGGTCAGATCGATGAAGGCGATGTACAGTGGTCGCCTCTGCTCACGGCATTTCTCCTGCAACTGTCTGAGGGAAAAGACCATATCGATGGTTGAGCGTTCCGATCTGAAACCGCACTGTGCCTCAGGGTAGACTCGCTCGGCAAGTGTCTGCAACCGTTTTAGCACCACACGGGCAAAGACCTTCCCAACGATGCTGAGTAGGGATATTCCGCGGTAGTTATTGCAGTCGCTGCGGTCTCCTTTGTTCTTATATAGCGTGATGATGTTTGCGTCACGCATTTCCTGAGGGACAGCTCCTTCCTCCCAACACTGAAGTAGGAGCTCATGCAGGTGGTGGAGGAGGGCGGTTCGCTTGCCAGCCTTGATGACCTCAGGGGGGATGCCATCTTTGCCAGGGGCTTTTCCGCTGGCCAGGACATCAATGGCATTGCTCAGATCGTCAATCGGGGGCGGATAGTCTAGTTCTACCATGGTTGGTAGGGCGCCGGTGGTCTCAATTGCTGCATCACTGACGACATTTTCCCTTGAGTAGAGCTCTTGGTAGTGTTCTGCCCACCTCTCCATCTGCCTTCCTCTGTCCGTGATAACAGCGCCGGCGGCTGATTTCAGAGGTGCAATTTTGGTGGTGCTAGGACCGAAGGCTTTCTTCATGCCATCATACATAGCGCGGACGTTGCCGCTGTCGGCGGCGAGCTGGATGCTCTGGCAGAGATTCAGCCAGTAGTCGTTGGCACTGCGCCGGTACATACATATTAAAACGTACATACATATTAAAAGGTACATACATATTAAAAGGTACATACATATTAAAAGGTACACACATATTAAAAGGTACATACATATTAAAAGGTACATACATATTAAAAGGTACATACATATTAAAAGGTACATACATATTAAAAAGGAGAACGTCTCTGTCAACACCAAATAAAATTCCACTGACTATAAAAACACAGTTCAATCAATAGTACACTCTAGCCGAATAAAGTACCTTTCAACACTTGTGTGAACTAAGCAAAGTCTAAGCTTTATGCTCGACTATGCCCATGTAACAACGCAGCCAATCAGAGTAGGCGGCCCGTGAGCATGTGCGTTACGTCATCTTCGTTGTCTTTCCCGCACCCCTCTCCTCGGACGAGTCCACTAATATGGCCCGCCTGGAGAAGTCTAAGCAGAGGTTGTCCTAATGGCCAATACAGAGAGGAAAGTAACTCGACTTCGCTCCTGCATCGTCCTTCACGTCACCCCCACCACCGTCCACCACACATGTATTCCCATCTTCCCTGGAGAAAACAGAAGACACAACCCAGGCTTCATTTCCTTGTTCTTTAATGCAACATTTGTTGAAAGCACATCTACAGAAAGAGTTTTAGACCACTTCTTCCAACGGCTGAACAGGCGGCAAAAGCCAGTTTGATGACGTGAATGCTGCTAGCTTACAAATACACTTATTGTCCCTTTTGGTGATTTTTCCCCCCTGCTGTTCCTGAAATAGGAGAGATCATAGGAGAAGTACGTAGTTCACTCAGATGCATCATGCTGATTGGATTCCCCCCCAAAGGAGACATAATAGTTGTGTGTTTGTGTGTGCGTGTGTGTGTGTGTGTGTGTGTGTGTGTGTGTTTGAGAGAGAGAGAGAGAGAGAGAGAGAGAGAGAGAGAAAGACAGACAGACAGACAGACAGACAGACAGACAGACAGACAGACAGACAGACAGACAGACAGACAGACAGACAGACAGACAGACAGACAGACAGACAGACAGACAGACAGACAGACAGACAGACAGACAGACAGACAGACACACACACAGACAGACACACAGATACACAGACACACATATACACAGACACACAGACACAGACAGATAGACAGACAGACAGACAGACACACAGAGACAGACAGATAGACAGAGACAGGGACAGAGAGAGAGAGACAGACAGACAGGGAGACAGGAAGAGACAGATAGAGACAGAGACAGAGGATTTGTCAGGGTCTTTTTTAATTGGTTAAAGTCAACAATGACAATACTGAACTCCTCTGAGGTTGATTTGCTTGTTCGTGTGTTTGTTCTTTATTTCACCTACTAAAGCTCTTTGTGCCCAGCTACAGGAACTGACTTGAATGGTTACAGCCGCTACAAGAAGTGCTCCGAAGCTCTTTCCTTCATTTACTAGTTAATCTACCGTGGATGAATTGTCGTCATCGATTGCCTGTCTAAAGCCCGTAGCACAGGAGGCCGGCCCTACAGAAGCAAACGCGAGAAGTTGGCTGTCCGAGTTGTCCCCCCTCAGTCGCTTGAGGTAAGTCGACAACTTGTGGGCTATGGCAACTTCCGTTGGCCGTCCTTTGCAGGTACAGTTGGCCAGGGCGTGGTCTTTCTGAGGAAAAAAGGAAGTAAATGTGTAATTTTATAGGTTTTCTGTATTACATGATTATATTCATGACCGTAAGAATTGTGGTTGTCGTCGTTAATGTACCAAATGTGACGTACTTGTTCTTTGATCAAATTAACTCGTTTAAATGTCTAGGGGAAGAACCAAAGCACGCACCTTCATTCCTCCATTCACACGCTAGATGGTAATTGTCTAAATGAAGTAATGGCAAAAACGGTATCAATTCAAAGGAAGTAGTTTAATTTTCATGAATGCATTTACCAGTGAATGGTGACTGAGCGACAAACGCTACAATAAATGCATAGAATGCAAGTAGAAAACAATCAATTCAGTTCAGCAATTTGAAGCGAGACAAGTAAAAAGAAAACAATGAAAAGAAAGATGTCTGCCCGAGCCGAGGTAATTAACTAAATGTACTTATCTGACCCTTTCGATGAAAAACGTGCAGGTGGAGAAGCACGGACCTAAACCCCACGCTCACCGCGTTAGCACCGGGGTTGGAATTGGGGGGAGGGGGTCTGAGTGCACCGACATTGCAGCCGGTGACCCTGGAGGGAAATCACCACAGTCGATGAAACAGCTGAAACTTGGCATTCTTTCATTCTCTCTCTCTCTCTGGCATTCCTTCTTCTTCTGCGTCGTGTCGAGGGAACTGGCTCCTACGTCTTCTTCTTCTTCTTCCTCGGAAAGGAGTCGGTCTGCTCTCCAACAAGACAGGCCTCCTGCTCCAACTTTTTGTCTTCATATGCCTTTATCCTCTCTCTGAATGCCTTGCTCTTCTCCCTCCACTCCCTGTCTTTTCTCTCCCTCTCTCCTTGCTCAGCCCAAAATCTCTCCCATGTCTCCCTTATCACTATTCTTCTGAACTTGAACAGGATATCTCGCAATTCACCCATTGTAAGGATTTGCTAGCTTCACACACTACTGAACTCAGCAAAACTTCAAACAGCAGTAAGCCAACACAAGGTCACACAGTGCAGCAAAGCATGAAAGCAATCAAGGTGAATCGAAAACAGAAATGGCAGTTCAGGTCATATCACAACACTCTCGCTCAAGGCACAGACACTCCAAATTTAACTGTGAAACATGAATTCAGATTTACTTTACTTTTGCATTTCGTTCAAATTATCCCGAGACGAAGACCCCAAATGTGACGTACACCTACACCAAGCAGGGCGCCGATGTCACTGCTCCGCTAAAAATAAATGTACTGGCGCCTCGAGCATCCGGCGACACTTGTTTAAATAACTTCGCTGACGTCACCAAGTCCAGCCAGTCCAATCACTACTGTCCATCCCACCCCACTCTGACTGGTCAATTCACTCGTCGTGGAGTTGGAGGATGTGGGAGAGGAAGGAATTGAGTCTTGTGGGAAGACTGGTGTGGAGTTGGAGGATGTGGGAGAGGAAGGAATTGAGTCTTGTGGGAAGACTGGTGTGGAGTTGGAGGGTGTGGGAATGAGAAAGATTTGATGTGTTTGGCTGTTTATTGGAGTGTGCTGTGCAGAGAAGAATGTGATGGGTGGAGTGTGAGAGTTTTGTGGGCCAGTGTGATGGTCAGGTGGTTGTGTGGTGCGATGGTTTTTGAGTTTAGTATAGACCACGTAACCCGGGGTCCCCTGTTGTTTGAGAGTTTTGACTGTTTGAATTGTGACTTGTGAAAAATGTCATGTCTATAACATTTTTCTCATTGTGGTAGGGAGGTGTGGCGAGACAACGTTTTTTCATGCCTTGTGGTTATTAGTATTATTAGAAATGTTTACTATGCGTCTGCTGAGCCGTAGCCTTAGAGGTTTTTTCATTGCCCTGAGCCGGTGTCAGTACAGAATTGACCCCTGTGCATGTGAATAACTTGAAAGCGTTACCAGTGTAGTGGACTTCACTGGCGTTTTAGCGCTGACCAACCAGTGAATTTCAACTTGTGAATTGACCAGTCAGAGTGGGGTGGGATGGACAGTAGTGATTGGACTGGCTGGACTTGGTGACGTCAGCGAAGTTATTTAAACAAGTGTCGCCGGATGCTCGTGGCGTCATATCATTTATTTTAGTGAAGCAGCGACATCGGCGCCCTGCTTGGTGTTTCTTCCATTGGCAGTGGCCATGTAGGAATGAAGAAGGAAAGAGTGTCAAGTGCGACCATTTCCGTCGTTGTGGAAGGAGAAGGAAAGAGTGTCAAGTGCGACCATTTCCGTCGTTGTGGAAGGAGAAGGAAAGAGTGTCAAGTGCGACCATTTCCGTCGTTGTGGAGAGAGAGAGAGAGAACGAAAGAATGCCAAGTTTCAGCTGTTTCATCGACTGTGGTGATTTCCCTCCAGGGTCACCGGCTGCAATGTCGGTGCACTCAGACCCCCTCCCCCCAATTCCAACCCCGGTGCTAACGCGGTGAGCGTGGGGTTTAGGTCCGTGCTTCTCCACCTGCACGTTTTTCATCGAAAGGGTCAGATAAGTACATTTAGTTAATTACCTCGGCTCGGGCAGACATCTTTCTTTTCATTGTTTTCTTTTTACTTGTCTCGCTTCAAATTGCTGAACTGAATTGATTGTTTTCTACTTGCATTCTATGCATTTATTGTAGCGTTTGTCGCTCAGTCACCATTCACTGGTAAATGCATTCATGAAAATTAAACTACTTCCTTTGAATTGATACCGTTTTTGCCATTACTTCATTTAGACAATTACCATCTAGCGTGTGAATGGAGGAATGAAGGTGCGTGCTTTGGTTCTTCCCCTAGACATTTAAACGAGTTAATTTGATCAAAGAACAAGTACGTCACATTTGGGGTCTTCGTCTCGGGATAATATGAACTAAATGCAAAAGTAAAGTAAATCTGAATTCATGTTTCACAGTTAAATTTGGAGTGTCTGTGCCTTGAGCGAGAGTGTTGTGATATGACCTGAACTGCCATTTCTGTTTTCGATTCACCTTGATTGCTTTCATGCTTTGCTGCACTGTGTGACCTTGTGTTGGCTTACTGCTGTTTGAAGTTTTGCTGAGTTCAGTAGTGTGTGAAGCTAGCAAATCCTTACAATGGGTGAATTGCGAGATATCCTGTTCAAGTTCAGAAGAATAGTGATAAGGGAGACATGGGAGAGATTTTGGGCTGAGCAAGGAGAGAGGGAGAGAAAAGACAGGGAGTGTAGGGAGAAGAGCAAGGCATTCAGAGAGAGGATAAAGGCATATGAAGACAAAAAGTTGGAGCAGGAGGCAGAGAGAGAGAGAGCCAGGGAGGCTGCTGAGAAGTATGAGGAGGAGAGTCAGTGTGAGGAAGTTGTTGTTGTTGAGGTTGCTGTTGTTGAGGAGGTTGTTGTTGCTGAGGAGAGTCGGTGTGAGGTTGTTGTTGCTGAGGAGAGTCGGTGTGAAGAGGTTGTTGCTGAGGAGGTTGTTGTTGCTGAGGAGGTTGTTGTTGCTGAGGAGGTTGTTGTTGCTGAGGAGGTTGTTGTTGCTGAGGAGGTTGTTGTTGCTGAGGAGGTTGTTGTTGCTGAGGAGGTTGTTGTTGCTGAGGAGGTTGTTGTTGCTGAGGAGGTTGTTGCTGAGGCGAGTCAGTGTGAGATGGTTGATGCGTTCCACGGTGTTGATGTGTTCTACCCGGCGGAAGGAGAGGGAGAAGTTGAAGGATGAGACTGAGTGTGAGATGGTTGATGTGTTCCACGGTGTTGATGTGTTCTACCCGGCGGAAGGAGAAGTGTGAGAGGGAGAAGTTGAAGGATGAGACTGAGAGTGGGGTGTTGATGTGTTCCACGGTGTTGATGTGTTCTACCCGGAGGAAGAGGAGGTGTGCGGAAGTTGGGCATGAGTCTTGTGGGAAGACTGGTGTGGAGTTGGAGGATGTGGGAGAGGAAGGAATTGAGTCTTGTGGGAAGACTGGTGTGGAGTCTTGTGGGAAGACTGGTGTGGAGTCTTGTGGGAAGACTGGTGTGGAGTCTTGTGGGAAGACTGGTGTGGAGTCTTGTGGGAAGACTGGTGTGGAGTCTTGTGGGAAGACTGGTGTGGAGTCTTGTGGGAAGACTGGTGTGGAGTTGGAGGGTGTGGGAATGAGAAAGATTTGATGTGTTTGGCTGTTTATTGGAGTGTGCTGTGCAGAGAAGAATGTGATGGGTGGAGTGTGAGAGTTTTGTGGGCCAGTGTGATGGTCAGGTGGTTGTGTGGTGCGATGGTTTTTGAGTTTAGTATAGACCATGTAACCCAGGGTCCCCTGTTGTTTGAGAGTTTTGACTGTTTGAATTGTGACTTGTGAAAAATGTCATGTCTATAACATTTTTCTCATTGTGGTAGGGAGGTGTGGCGAGACAACGTTTTTTCATGCCTTGTGGTTATTAGTATTATTAGAAATGTTTACTATGCGTCTGCTGAGCCGTAGCCTTAGAGGTTTTTTTATTGCCCTGAGCCGGTGTCAGTACAGAATTGACCCCTGTGCATGTGAATAACTTGAAAGCGTTACCAGTGTAGTGGACTTCACTGGCGTTTTAGCGCTGACCAACCAGTGAATTTCAACTTGTGAATTGACCAGTCAGAGTGGGGTGGGATGGACAGTAGTGATTGGACTGGCTGGACTTGGTGACGTCAGCGAAGTTATTTAAACAAGTGTCGCCGGATGCTCGTGGCGTCATATCATTTATTTTTAGTGAAGCAGCGACATCGGCGCCCTGCTTGGTGTTTCTTCCATTGGCAGTGGCCATGTAGGGATGGAGAAGGAAAGAGTGTCAAGTGCGACCATTTCCGTCGTTGTGGAAGGAGAAGGAAAGAGTGTCAAGTGCGACCATTTCCGTCGTTGTGGAAGGAGAAGGAAAGAGTGTCCAGTGCGACCATTTCCGTCGTTGTGGAAGAAGAAGGAATGCCAGAGAGAGAGAGAGAATGAAAGAATGCCAAGTTTCAGCTGTTTCATCGACTGTGGTGATTTCCCTCCAGGGTCACCGGCTGCAATGTCGGTGCACTCAGACCCCCTCCTCCCCCCAATTCCAACCCCGGTGCTAACGCGGTGAGCGTGGGGTTTAGGTCCGTGCTTCTCCACCTGCACGTTTTTCATCGAAAGGGTCAGATAAGTACATTTAGTTAATTACCTCGGCTCGGGCAGACATCTTTCTTTTCATTGTTTTCTTTTTACTTGTCTCGCTTCAAATTGCTGAACTGAATTGATTGTTTTCTACTTGCATTCTATGCATTTATTGTAGCGTTTGTCGCTCAGTCACCATTCACTGGTAAATGCATTCATGAAAATTAAACTACTTCCTTTGAATTGATACCGTTTTTGCCATTACTTCATTTAGACAATTACCATCTAGCGTGTGAATGGAGGAATGAAGGTGCGTGCTTTGGTTCTTCCCCTAGACATTTAAACGAGTTAATTTGATCAAAGAACAAGTACGTCACATTTGACGTACTTGTTCTTTGATCAAATTAACTCGTTTAAATGTCTAGGGGAAGAACCAAAGCACGCACCTTCATTCCTCCATTCACACGCTAGATGGTAATTGTCTAAATGAAGTAATGGCAAAAACGGTATCAATTCAAAGGAAGTAGTTTAATTTTCATGAATGCATTTACCAGTGAATGGTGACTGAGCGACAAACGCTACAATAAATGCATAGAATGCAAGTAGAAAACAATCAATTCAGTTCAGCAATTTGAAGCGAGACAAGTAAAAAGAAAACAATGAAAAGAAAGATGTCTGCCCGAGCCGAGGTAATTAACTAAATGTACTTATCTGACCCTTTCGATGAAAAACGTGCAGGTGGAGAAGCACGGACCTAAACCCCACGCTCACCGCGTTAGCACCGGGGTCAGCGAAGTTATTTAAACAAGTGTCGCCGGATGCTCGTGGCGTCATATCATTTATTTTAGTGAAGCAGCGACATCGGCGCCCTGCTTGGTGTTTCTTCCATTGGCAGTGGCCATGTAGGAATGAAGAAGGAAAGAGTGTCAAGTGCGACCATTTCCGTCGTTGTGGAAGGAGAAGGAAAGAGTGTCAAGTGCGACCATTTCCGTCGTTGTGGAAGGAGAAGGAAAGAGTGTCAAGTGCGACCATTTCCGTCGTTGTGGAAGAAGAAGGAATGCCAGAGAGAGAGAGAGAATGAAAGAATGCCAAGTTTCAGCTGTTTCATCGACTGTGGTGATTTCCCTCCAGGGTCACCGGCTGCAATGTCGGTGCACTCAGACCCCCTCCTCCCCCCCAATTCCAACCCCGGTGCTAACGCGGTGAGCGTGGGGTTTAGGTCCGTGCTTCTCCACCTGCACGTTTTTCATCGAAAGGGTCAGATAAGTACATTTAGTTAATTACCTCGGCTCGGGCAGACATCTTTCTTTTCATTGTTTTCTTTTTACTTGTCTCGCTTCAAATTGCTGAACTGAATTGATTGTTTTCTACTTGCATTCTATGGTTGATGTGTTCCACGGTGTTGATGTGTTCTACCCGGCGGAAGGAGAAGTGTGAGAGGGAGAAGTTGAAGGATGAGACTGAGAGTGGGGTGTTGATGTGTTCCACGGTGTTGATGTGTTCTACCCGGCGGAAGAGGAGGTGTGCGGAAGTTGGGCATGAGTCTTGTGGGAAGACTGGTGTGGAGTTGGAGGATGTGGGAGAGGAAGGAATTGAGTCTTGTGGGAAGACTGGTGTGGAGTCTTGTGGGAAGACTGGTGTGGAGTCTTGTGGGAAGACTGGTGTGGAGTCTTGTGGGAAGACTGGTGTGGAGTCTTGTGGGAAGACTGGTGTGGAGTCTTGTGGGAAGACTGGTGTGGAGTCTTGTGGGAAGACTGGTGTGGAGTTGGAGGATGTGGGAGAGGAAGGAATGGAGATGGGAGAGGAATGACTGGGTGTGGGAATGAGAAAGATTTGATGTGTTTGGCTGTTTATTGGAGGGTGCTGTGCAGAGAATGTGATGGGTGGAGTGTGAGAGTTTTGAGGTGTTCCTGCCTGTTGTTAGGGAGAGTTTGGGCTATGTTTTTTGATTGATTTGTGACTTGTGAAAAATGTCATGTCTATAACATTTTTCTCATTGTGGTAGGGAGGTGTGGCGAGACAACGTTTTTTCATGCCTTGTGGTTATTAGTATTATTAGAAATGTTTACTATGCGTCTGCTGAGCCGTAGCCTTAGAGGTTTTTTCATTGCCCTGAGCCGGTGTCAGTACAGAATTGACCCCTGTGCATGTGAATAACTTGAAAGCGTTACCAGTGTAGTGGACTTCACTGGCGTTTTAGCGCTGACCAACCAGTGAATTTCAACTTGTGAATTGACCAGTCAGAGTGGGGTGGGATGGACAGTAGTGATTGGACTGGCTGGACTTGGTGACGTCAGCGAAGTTATTTAAACAAGTGTCGCCGGATGCTCGAGGCGTCATATCATTTATTTTTAGTGAAGCAGCGACATCGGCGCCCTGCTTGGTGTTTCTTCCATTGGCAGTGGCCATGTAGGGATGGAGAAGGAAAGAGTGTCAAGTGCGACCATTTCCGTCGTTGTGGAAGGAGAAGGAAAGAGTGTCAAGTGCGACCATTTCCGTCGTTGTGGAAGGAGAAGGAAAGAGTGTCAAGTGCGACCATTTCCGTCGTTGTGGAAGAAGAAGGAATGCCAGAGAGAGAGAGAGAATGAAAGAATGCCAAGTTTCAGCTGTTTCATCGACTGTGGTGATTTCCCTCCAGGGTCACCGGCTGCAATGTCGGTGCACTCAGACCCCCTCCCCCCAATTCCAACCCCGGTGCTAACGCGGTGAGCGTGGGGTTTAGGTCCGTGCTTCTCCACCTGCACGTTTTTCATCGAAAGGGTCAGATAAGTACATTTAGTTAATTACCTCGGCTCGGGCAGACATCTTTCTTTTCATTGTTTTCTTTTTACTTGTCTCGCTTCAAATTGCTGAACTGAATTGATTGTTTTCTACTTGCATTCTATGCATTTATTGTAGCGTTTGTCGCTCAGTCACCATTCACTGGTAAATGCATTCATGAAAATTAAACTACTTCCTTTGAATTGATACCGTTTTTGCCATTACTTCATTTAGACAATTACCATCTAGCGTGTGAATGGAGGAATGAAGGTGCGTGCTTTGGTTCTTCCCCTAGACATTTAAACGAGTTAATTTGATCAAAGAACAAGTACGTCACATTTGGGGTCTTCGTCTTGGGATAATTTGAACGAAATGCAAAAGTAAAGTAAATCTGAATTCATGTTTCACAGTTAAATTTGGAGTGTCTGTGCCTTGAGCGAGAGTGTTGTGATATGACCTGACCTGCCATTTCTGTTTTTGATTCACCTTGATTGTTCTCATGCCTTATTGCACTGTGTGAGCCAGTCTCGTAGGAATACCAGGTGTTTCAGATGTAGGAAAATAGGGCATGTGGCGCGTGATTGCGGAATGTCCAGCATTGGGGAGAGAGTTGTGTTGTCTGGCATTGGTGATGCGAGTCGGTGTGAGGAGAGTCAGTGTGAGGAGGTTGCTTGTCGTTCGTTGGAGAGAGTGGGGTGTTGATGTGTTCCACCCGGAAGGAGAGGGAGAAGTTGAAGGATGAGACTGAGAGTGGGGTGTTGATGTGTTCCACCCGGAAGGAGAGGGAGAGGTTGAAGGATGAGACTGAGAGTGGGGTGTTGATGTGTTCCACCCGGAGGAAGAGGAGGTGTGCGGAAGTTGGGCATGAGTCTTGTGGGAAGACTGGTGTGGAGTCTTGTGGGAAGACTGGTGTGGAGTCTTGTGGGAAGACTGGTGTGGAGTCTTGTGGGAAGACTGGTGTGGAGTCTTGTGGGAAGACTGGTGTGGAGTCTTGTGGGAAGACTGGTGTGGAGTCTTGTGGGAAGACTGGTGTGGAGTCTTGTGGGAAGACTGGTGTGGAGTCTTGTGGGAAGACTGGTGTGGAGTTGGAGGATGTGGGAGAGGAAGGAATTGAGTCTTGTGGGAAGACTGGTGTGGAGTTGGAGGATGTGGGAGAGGAAGGAATTGAGTCTTGTGGGAAGACTGGTGTGGAGTTGGAGGATGTGGGAGAGGAAGGAATTGAGTCTTGTGGGAAGACTGGTGTGGANNNTACAGAAGCAAACGCGAGAAGTTGGCTGTCCGAGTTGTCCCCCCTCAGTCGCTTGAGGTAAGTCGACAACTTGTGGGCTATGGCAACTTCCGTTGGCCGTCCTTTGCAGGTCCAGTTGGCCAGGGCGTGGTCTTTCTGAGGAAAAAAGGAAGTAAATGTGTAATTTTATAGGTTTTCTGTATTACATGATTATATTCATGACCGTAAGAATTGTGGTTGTCGTCGTTAATGTAGTCGTAGTTGAAGTTATTGTCTGTTGTTTTTTGTAGTTATTGTTTGTTGCTGTTGTAGTCGTAGTTGAAGTTATTGTTGTTGTTGAAGTCATCGTCTGTTGTTGAAGTTGTTGTCTGCTGTTGTCTATTGGTGTCTGTTGTTGTTCTTGTTGTTGTTGATGATGATGATGATGATGATGACTTACAAAAAAGAGAAAGAAAACAAAAAACAAGATGACTTTCTGTGTTATTACTTTAAGAATATTTCGATGCCTTTCGGCAACTTCTTCAGCAAAGAAAAAATGGCGTCAAGATGACGTATAAAAAGAATTACGTCTGCTATGACGTAAGACATTCTATAGTCTTGGATGTCCCGGCTGGCCAATCATCATGATGATGATGATGATGATGATGATGATGATGATGATGATGATGATGATGATGATGATGATGATGATGATGATGATGATGATGATGATGATGATGATGATGATGATGATGATAATGATGATGATGATGATGGTGATGATGATGATGATGATGATGATGATGATGATGAAGTGCGTGTGTGTGTGTGTGTGTGTGTGTGCGTGCGTGCGTGCGTTTCCAGCAGTGAAATAAATGTGTAGGGATGGCAGTAAAATTTACGGTGGGGTGACCGAAAACAAACAACTTTTCTTCTTTGGCCTAAAGGGGGAAAAGCAGTCAGTGTGAAGACCGCAATTAAATCCTGTTAGAAGACGTGAGCTGATTGGTTGTTTAAAATAGCTTTGAGCCACTCAGTTATATGATACCCAAGACGACTTTGATGATAATGTCATATAGCTCAGTTATGCGCACTTTTTCCTTTTCCCGCGTTGATTTGCTGATTGGCTGTTGGGGAATTCGGTGCCGCGGAAATATTGGACGCAACAGTTCTTCTCGCTCACAGTTTGCAAAGAATGAGTTCCTCTGAAGAATACGTATCAGTCTGTTATAGAAATAGGGCAGTATTAAGGCGCAAAGATACAGTGGGTGCTATGTATAGGCAGCCAATCAAGTGAAAACCGCACCAAGTGAGTAATGTCTCTTGACCAATCAGCGCGCGAGTTCGCCAGGGATTTCGAGGCGTTTAAGGCCGTCGTACACGAAACGATTTTACCTTGGCAATCTCGCAAGCGTCATTGTGGCAGCCAATCACGGCTGACAATGGTGGAGCAAAGGCGTCAGTAGTGCTCTATCATTGGGAGATATTTTTGTCAGTCCGCGTGTGGCGTGTGGAATTGCCTCGTGTGCGATGGCCTTTGCGTGGGAAGACGTACCAGCAAAGACCACACCGACGGGGGCAAACTTGTTTCATGCGTTTGCCGTCAATCAGCACGTTGATCCCACACCACGTGACGGGGAAGTAGGGACATCTCCAGTCATTCCAGCATTTTACTGCAAGACAAAGGGAAGGGTAGAGAGATTAATTCGTCCATTTATTCGTTCGTTCATTCGTCTGTTTTTTAGTTCGTTCATTTTTTGTGGTTGCTGTCATAGCTCATTCGCTGTTTAATTCATTTTGGTTCAGTCAGCAGTTCATGCAACTGTTTATCTATTCATTTAATCCATCATTTGTTCGCCTTTTATCCTTTGATCACAACTTTGAGTATTTGCTTTCCTCGAACTGTCGGTATTAGGAAAAACTTACTATTCCTCTCTTTCTCTCTCTCTCTCTCTGTGACTGTGCGTCTGTCTGTGTGTCTGTCATCTCTCTCTCTCTCTCTCTCTCTCTCTACTTGTACTACACTTAAATAATTTACCTAAAGAGCTATATGTAAGAAAGGCACTACCGCCTAATTTACAACTATTGAGTTCTCTCTCTCTCTCTCTCTTTCTCTCTCTGTCGCTCTCTCTCTCTGTGTCTCTCTCTCTCTCGCACTCTCTCTCTGTCTCTCTCACTCTCTCTCTCTCTCTCTCTCTCTGTGTCTGTCTGTCTGTCTGTCTGTCTCTCTCTCTCTCTCTCTCTCTCTCAGAATTATCTTCTCACTATCGGACTCTAACTGGTAAAACCAAGCTTGTTACAGAAACAGCGACAAAGGAAATAAAGACTGATGTGGAAGGAGCGCCTGAGTCCCAGCCCAGGACTTGTATGACTGCCAGCAGTGAAAGCCGTAAGGAAGCTGCTGACACGACCAGGGAAGCTTTGAACACAGCGAAAACAAAGATTAGGATTGGGTTTTGGAACGTACAGACCATGTACGACACCGGCAGACTTGCGCAGGTGACATCAGAGATGCGACGCTACAACCTGCATGCATTGGGAATCAGCGAATGCAGATGGACTGGGACTGGCAGCCTGAGGACGAACACGGGTGAGAATGTCTTTTACTCAGGAAGAGATGACGACCAACACCGAGAAGGAGTAGCTGTGATCCTGAGGAAGGGAGTTGAGAAATGCTTGCTAGAATGGAAGCCAGTGAACAGCAGGCTCATAAAAGTCACACTCAGAGGCAAGCAGGTGAACATCTCACTGCTACAGTGTTATGCACCAACAAATGATGCAGAAGAAGAAGAAAAAGATGCATTTTACGAAATCCTTCAGAGCGAGTTGGAAGCTGTGCCAAGCCATGACCTTGTCATCGTCATGGGAGACCTGAATGCCAAAGTAGGGGACAACAACGAGTACTACACAAGAACTATGGGAAAGCATGGATGCGGAAACATGAACGAAAATGGAGAGAGATTGGCTGACTTCTGCACATTGAACAACCTAGTAATTGGCGGAACCCTTTTTCCACATCGCATCATTCACAAGCTAACGTGGTGCTCACCCAACAACAGAGACCAAAACCAGATTGACCACCTGATGATTAACGGAATGTGGAGAAGATCACTGCA
Organism: Theodoxus fluviatilis; assembly: GCA_034096865.1. Lineage (NCBI taxonomy): Eukaryota > Metazoa > Mollusca > Gastropoda > Cycloneritida > Neritidae > Theodoxus > Theodoxus fluviatilis. The sequence continues at coordinate 55,365 of JAWQFJ010002418.1, forward strand.
AGATGTGAAGGTGAAGAGAGGAGCGGATGTAGGAAGCGATCACCACCTGGTTGTAGCAAACATCAAGCTAAAGCTGAGGAAGGCTGGTGCGAAGACAAAAACATCACAGCGCTTCAACATGGACAAATTGAAGATGCCCCAAATCAGGAAAAAGTTCTCCCTAGAAATAAAAAACAAATTCCAAGCGCTGCCAGATCTACAAGAGGAAGAGGAGAATACCAGAAACTCAACTGTTGACGCTGCATGGGAAAAGATTGAGGGGATCTATACAGAGAGCAGTCAGTCATGTTTGGGATACAGGACTGGGCAGAAAAGGAAAGAGTGGATCCAGCAGGAAACATGGACAGCCATCGAGGAGAGACGAAACATCAAGAAGAGAGTGACAGATGCAAAGTCAGCACGCCTGAAAGAACGATACCAACATGAATACTCCGAATCCCACAAGAAAGTGACAAGACTAGCAAGGAATGACAAAAGGGAATACATGGAAGAACTTGCTACACAGGCAGAAGAAGCGGCGACCAAAGGAGAGCAGGGAAACCTGTATAAAATCACCAAACAGATAAGCGGTAAGTTCAAATCAGCAAGCGCAGGCCCAGTGAAAGATAAACAAGGCAAACTTCTAACAACAGAGAAGGAAATTGAAGAAAGGTGTGCAGAACACTTTCAGGAAACAATGAACAGACCAGATCCTGAAAACACACCAGAAATAGAGGAAGCTGAAGAAGATCTAGACATCAACATAGAGCCACCCACAAAGGAGGAAATAATCAGAGAAATTAAGACTCTAAAAAACAACAAAGCCCAAGGAGGAGATGGCTTGAATGCAGACACTCACGGCTTTTGTACGATTTGCACGCTTTCTAGAATCACCCAGAGCAACGAGAACAGACCAGACAGTCTGCAAGCAGCGTAGGCAGCTCAAAAGCGCCACGACATTGCAGCATATTCCATAACTTGTTTTCTGGATGGCAAAGCATCTGAGTGCTTCATTATTATAGTAATGAATATGTTGATGAGTCCAGATTCTCAAACTGTTTGAATTCCATATTTACGAGAACGAGGATTCTAAAATGGTCGGTTTCTAAAATGCCTGACTGGCGAATTGTACTACCTCCCCTACTGATGACTTGTACTACTGATGACTTGTACTACTGATGACTCGTACTACTGATGACTTGTACTACTGATGAATTGTTCTACTGAGGACTTGCGCTACTGATGACTTGTACTACTGATGAATTGTTCTACTGATGACTTGTACTACTGATGACTTGTACTACTGATGACTTGTACTACTGATGAATTGTACTACTGATGACTTGTACTACTGATGACCTACACTACTGATGACTTGTACCACTGATGACTTGTTCTACTGATGACTTGTTCTACTGATGACTTGTACCACTGATGACTTGTTCTACTGATGACTTGTACCACTGATGACTTGTACTACTGATGACTTGTACTACTGATGACTTGTTCTACTGATGACTTGTACCACTGATGACTTGTACTACTGATGACTTGTACTACTGATGACTTGTTCTACTGATGACTTGCGCTACTGATGACTTGCGCTACTGATGACTTGTGCTACTGATGACTTGTGCTACTGATGATTTGTACTACTCATGACTTGTATTACTGATGACTTGTGCTACTGATGACTTGTACTACTGATGACTTGTGCTACTGATGACTTGTGCTACTGATGACTTGTGCTACTGATGACTTGTGCCACTGATGACATGTACCACTGATGAATTGTACCACTGATGACCTGTACCACTGATGACCTGTACCACTGATGACTTGTACCACTGATGACTTGTACTACTGATGACTTGTACCACTGATGACCTGTACCACTGATGAATTGTACCACTGATGACTTGTACCACTGATGACTTGTACCACTGATGACTTGTACCACTGATGACTTGTACTACTGATGACCTGTACCACTGATGACTTGTACCACTGATGACTTGTACCACTGATGACTTGTACCACTGATGACCTGTACCACTGCTGGCCTGGACCACTGATGACCTGTACCACTGATGACCTGTACCACTGATGACTTGTACCACTGATGACTTGTACCACTGATGACTTGTACCACTGATG